>VDFB02269516.1:0-24316 GCA_007258455.2 Sequoia sempervirens
GTAAAATGGATATATGCATTGACAGATAGTGTGGATGTGCTATAAAACTGGGTAGATGCACTAACAGATAGGGTGTATGCACTGAAACAGACTAGGTAGATGCGCTGACAGACAGAGTGTATGTGCTGAAAAATTGGGTAGATGCACTAAAATAGAGTTTTAATGTGTTGTTTAAACAAGGTCGATGCACTAAAAGATTGGGAAGATGTGCTAAAACAGAGTTTTAATGCGTTGTTTAAACAAGGTCAATGCGCTAAAAGACTGGAAAATGCGCTAAAATAGAGTTGTGTTGCACTAAACTGGAAGTGGTCAAGGTTTTGTTTGTTTGTTCTACTTTTTCTTAGTAAAAGGATTGATTCCAGGGTATAATCTTCTAACCAAATGAATATTTTGGAGATGTGTTTTTCTCGTAAATCTTGGAATTTTATGATCTAATTGGATGATACCTTTGAAAATAACTTCACACACAAAAGCCAGATTGTAAACAATTGTTTCAGATTCTATGTATAAAACATGTAGTGAGTGTTCCAGAATCAGGTCTCATTCTTTCAATTTCCACAGGTTTGACACAAATAAAGATAGTTCGAAACTTTCTATTGTCCAGGTAGGTCGCAGAATATCGACCCTGGCACACAACTATAATGAAGCTCCTACTGACCACATCACCCCACAAGAGGGCACCGTGTTTTTCCTTTCTGAGTCTTAACCAAAGTCGAGATCCTCCACACACTTTTGGCGGGGGTCTTTGATAGTTATATGGTGAGTGTCTTGGGGGTAGATTCTTCCCTCCCCTTGCACTGTGATATAAAAAGTGTATGAAAATTGACACAGTTGGATTCTACTCCAAAGTTCTTGGAAAGGGTATCTATTCAGAGCGACAAATGATAAACTCCCTTAGGAGACCTCCCAATCTTTAGAACAAAGATTTTGGGGATGGTTATCTTGCACACTTCCATTGAATTGTGGGTTGGAAAACCTGGCTTTGGTTGTTCCCACTTAGGTTGTTCCCGTAGGCTGAGTACTTTTTCCCACTACAACAGGCCTTCTAAAGGTGTTAATAAAGCAGGATAGCAAGTCTAGCATTCAGATCACCCAATCAAGGGGAGAGAATAAGCCTATTGCTTTTGAAACACAGTAAGCATGGGGTTCAAACTATTTCTTTAATTAAGCTAGATGCACTATCTTAACCAAAGGAAAAAGCAATAATAAATTTAAATCCCTACAAACACCATTAGTAATTTATAGATTTTTGTCTTTGACCAGCGTAAGTATTTTCAACAATCATCTTTGACAAGCGTATTTGGTACCTGCAGTATAAAAAAGAGTGATTAATTCTTAGATTTTTAAGATTCTATGAAAATACTTAGATGCACCATAATAGTAAGTAGATGTGCCAAAAGAAAATGTGAATGCGCTATAGAAATTGATGTATGCACTAAAAGAAAAGGTCAATGTGCTAAAAGAAAACCCCCTGACATGTGAAATAGGATATTGGATGCATTGTAACAGTGGCTGTATGCACTGAAATATCTGTCGGATGTGCCAAAATAGTATTCGGATGCGCTCAAATATCTATCGTATGCACCATAAAAACTCCCAATCGTGTTGAAACAAAACATGTCAAAAACCTACGAGCATACTTTTCAAAAAAATATGTTAAAAATGGGGTCTTTGGGCCCCACGATGGGCGCCAATTTATGTGTAAGTAAAATATGTGCAAAGGTAAATAAGACATTATATCAATAGATTTAAACAACAATCAAACTAATTAAAGCAAAAATCCATTGAAAGCGTCTAATTGCTCTCTAACTCCAAAGATTTATTAAATCACTGTGGCTCTCAGATTGTGTAAGCATTATGACTATTAAAATTCCAATCTAGAGAATGAGATGATGTAATATGCAAGAATCTAATCCTATATGATAATTTCTAAATGATATGATGTAATCCTATAGATGAAAATGACAAAAAAACTGATAAAATAAACTAAGATGCAGCTATATGAAGAGCCATGATTATAAAACTAAGATGATTCTAATATGATTCTACAATGATGATTGCTATTTTACTAATGTGATAATTTCTCAAATGCTTCTAATGTTATTTTTGTAGAGTAAGATTGCACAAAGTTGGGATCCATTCCCTGTGGAAAGAGGTTGTATTTATAGATTCACAACATCATATTTGTGATGTGGCAGCAAGTAAGGATCTGGATTTGATTTAAAAGATTGAATGGTGAAGGATGTAGAAATTTGAGACAATTATGGAGATTGTTTCTCTCCACAAAAACATTCAACCAAAGGATAGGAAGAATCAATGGAAGAAGATGAAGAAGTTTTCCTGTAATTTGTCTCAAATTTGTCTCCAAATTTGTCCATGAAGGCCGAGTTGAATTAATTGGATATCAAATATCTAATTTGGTAGGTGCATATGATGAGTGAAAAGAGGAAATAGTCATAGAAACATTCCTTAATTGAATATTTAGATTTATTCAAATTAGCAAGAAATTGGAAATATTCAATTTAGAAGAAATTGGAATATTTGGAAGAAATAACAATTATTAAATAAAACAAATATTTGAAATTGTTTATTTAATAAAAGATGGATAATGATAATTAAATAATACTATATGATTTAGTTTATTTAATTAAGAGGGAATAAATAATTAAATAGTACAAACTATTGAAGCTGATTATAAAATAAAGAGAGAATAAATAAAAGAATGTAAATAGAATAGAAGAATTAAAGAAATGAACTATATAAATAAATTATTTTATTTATTTAATAGTAGATGAATTAAAGGTTAATTAATCAAATAAATGTATTTAATTAATTAGATTTATCCAAACCATTTTTAGGTGTATACATAATCAATTAAGCAAAAAGAGGATGGGTTTTAGGAGGAAATGATGTTAGTATACCTGATTTGAGTGCATGATATTATTCAGGACATTTTTAAGTGTCTACAGTTTCCATTATTATGATATGTTGTGATGATGTGAGATATATGCATGTTGACAATTTTGTGGATGCAGGATGGATGCATGATGATGTTTTGTTGATTGTCATGATACCAAGTTAGCATGGAAAGAAGATAGAAGAATAAAAATGATTCGACCATTGATTTTGAGATTGATTCAAAAATTCCAACAAGTCCATGATCTATCAGGACTTTATTAGACATGCTGATGAGATGAATGATTTTCTCATTACCTCAAATTGGGAATTTCCTTCATTCCTTATGTTTGATATAACACATAGACACGATGCATCATGGTATTGAAAAACCAGGATGACATTGTATCTAGTGTGATGGACTTTGACTCTAAAAACAGATAGGATAGTTCTTGTTCACACCTTGACATACAAAAACCTCATTGGAATACAGTTTAAAAGCTTAGAATATATCGGAGCAAAGCATACACAATAGTCAACATTCTACTCCAAACAACCTCCCTACACATAATGAGGCAAGTATGCACCAGGGTTATTTTACAAGAATACCCACAAGCACAACAAACAAAAGATAATGATCGTTGGCCCATCCCTTTCTCTCTAAATCATATCGAGAGGTCCTCGAGATGGGTCATTGAGATAAATCATAAGAAAAGATCAAAGACAAACAGTCAGTGTTATCTATATCTCTTTCCAATTTAACATAGCTAAGGTGATTTATGATGTTGATGCCTATTGTAGGAAGGATACATCCCAAAACATGTTGATCAGGTGTTTTGACTAAGACTAGGTGTGTGATAATCCATTGATACAAACTCCATTGACTCGTTTACCTATGATTGAGACTTTAGATTTTGACCTTTAAGTTCTCACTTTATGACTTGTGATACTTGTTTTCTACTTGTTTTACCAAAGTTTGAAGATGGCAGTTAGATTTATTATGGGTGAAGTTTATCGTGGGTGAAAGCGAAATGGGATGGATGGTTTTGGAATGTTTGGAATATTTTGATGTTTTTGGTGTTTTGAAATTTTTTTGAGGTTGTTTTGGTCCGTTTGAGAGTTTATGTGAATGTTTTGGTTTTCAATTGTTTGAGGCTATTTAAGGTTTTTCTTTTATTATTTTTCAAATGTTTAGGGGTTTTCTAAGTTTTGAAATGTTTAGGGGTTTTTTTAGTTTTCAACCAAGAGCCTAACCTAAAATACTATCCTAGGAGCCTTGGGGGCTGATCAAAGATAAGCCTTGCATGTGTTATACACGTAGAGACCATGTAGTTCAACTAACTTACTTATTTATGAGATATACACAGTTGATGGATTGCCAATTTATTATGATAGACTCTTAAAGGACTGACCTAGGGTGTCTTGGAGGCACATCAATGATGGCCTTTCCTACGTTCATGCTCAGAGACTCATAGTTCGACATGGTTCTGTTTTTGGATTTTTGATGTTTTGACATGTTTAGGGATTTTGATGTGTTTTTTTATTTTGATGAATGTTTTATGAATTTTTTTGGGACTTTTGATAAGATTTCCAATAACCTTAAGATATACAAAAACTCAATCTAATCCATAAAAAATTTCCCCTAGTGTTATGCAATAGCTACCTCAATAGAGGAAGGACAAATTGACCTCTGAAATACACCAAGTAGTACTAAAGGGGGACACGATACTTCACAATATCAAGCTATGATATAGATGCGGATGGGTGATGGAATAAATAGGATGAATGATGCGACAAATGGATGTGATGTAAAGAATGATAGGATTAAGAGTGAAAGAATAGATGGAGGTGCTTTATTTATGCAAGGTGCCTATTTTCTAGGTTTTCACCAAGGTACTTACTTAAAAGCACCACCGAAGTGGTTTTCACTAGAGGATAATTTTTTATTTTTATTGTTTTCAATTCTTTTTTCCTTTTTTTGGATTTTTAATCATTTTTTTTTTTATATATATTTTTCAGATTTATACCCTAGTTATAACACCTTTTAAGATGTAGGCTATTGGTTGGTTCCTGCAAGGGTTCACCTTTAGGTATTGATAATTGGTATGCTCCTGATCTATAGCTTGCTATGACAACAAATGGGCCTAACCAGTTAGGCTCAAACTTTCCTTTACTGTCTTGATCTGGAAGATTGTTCTGATTATGCTCAAGAACAAGGTCCCCTACTTGGAAAGATTGGCTCTTGATCTTCTTGTTATAGCTTCATTTTAGTTAGTTTTGATATACTTGCAAGTGATTAAGGGCATTAAGATGATGCTCATCCAGGAATTCTAGCTCATTTAGTTGAGATACTTTATACTCTTCATCAGTGATTATATTTTGTAGTGACACTTGCAACAAGGGAAGCTCGACCTCGATTGGTAGGATGGATTTTGATCCATATACCAAGGAGAATTGGGTTGCACCTATAGGTGCGCAGATGTTGGTTTGATAAGCCCAGAGGGGAGATTTTACTATAGATTCCAGTCACGACTAATTTCATTGACCTTTTTCTTTAGGATTTTCAGAATGGTCTTGTTTGTAGCCTCAAGTTGATCGTTGTCCTGGGGGTAATATAGGGTAGAGAGCCAATGTTGGATGTTGAATCTTTTACATAGCTCTTTCACATCCTGATTCTTGAAGGGTGCTTTGTTATTAGAAATAAGGTAATTTAGGATAAATTTGAAAATTTGCTTCCCCATTATGTAGGTCATAGGAATGGCTTCCACCCACTTGGTAAAGTACTCAATGGTCCTGATGATGAACTTATGGCCATTAGATGAGGTGGCGGTTATTTTTCATATGAGTTCAAGCCCCCACTATGAGAAAGGCCAAGGTGTGACCATTGGTTGTAACTCCTGAGCTGGAGCATGATTAAGATCTCCATGTTGTTGACACTGGACACACTTCTGCATGTACTGATGGGATTTTTTTTCCATGGTTGACCAGTAATACCCCATCCTTAATAGTTTATTAGCTAAATTCATACCATTATAATGGGAACCACATATTCCATCATGTACTTTTGTTAAGGCGGTGGTTGAGACATTGTAGTAATGTCCCTTCAGTGCTTCGACGGTAAAGGGTATCACCTAGGATCATGAATTGAGATTCCTTCTTAACAAAGGTCTTTTTAAGGTTGGAGGTGATATTGGATGGGAGGGTTCCTTTTCTAAGGTAGGTGAATATATCATGATACCATAGGGAACTAGGACCAATGATGACACACACAAATTCAGATTTTGGGATTTCGAAAGCTAGTACGAGAAGTTGTTCTACCAAGAATTCACATTGAAGGATGTTATCCTGCATATCTAACAATGATCCAATTGTTGCCATGGAATTTGTTGCTTGATTGTTCATGTGAGGTATCTACTCAAAATTTATGTCAATAAAAATTCCTTGAGACTTTCTACCACCTTCTTGTAAGGAGTAAGCTTATCATCCTTAGTTTAGTAGTCACCGTTGACTTGGTTGACAACTAGCCATGAGTCTCCATAGACTTTCAACTCTTGTATCTGCCATTGCACTACTATCCTTAGACATGTTATTAGGGCTTCATACTCCACAATATTGTTAGTACATGGAAATGATAGCTAATATGATTTTGGAATATAATAACCTTGAGGGGTGATAAAAAGAATACCCACCCTTGATCCATGTTGGGTGAATGATCCATCAAAGTACATTTTCCATTGATCTATTGTATTGAAAAGGAACACTGATTCATTAGGAAATTCAGATATCAAAGGATTCTCTGCATAGATAGGTGCTTTTTCCAATTGTTCCACGATCACTTGTCCTTTGATTGCCTTACACTCCATGTACTCTATGTCAAATTCAGTCATGATCATTACCCATTTGGCCATTCACCCAATGAGAGTTACTTTGGATAACAAATATTTCAATGGGTCAACCTTTGCAATAAGATTTATTTGATGCAACATGTAGTTTCTAAACTTTTGTGAAGCAAAAACCACCGCTAAGCATGCTTTCTCGATGGATGAGTAATTCATTTCATGGCCTGCCAAGGTCTTGCTGATGTAATAGATGGATCTTTCTTTTCCATTTTCATCATGTTGTGCTAGAAGAGAACCTAATGTTGTTGAGATATACAGGACCAAAGGTTTGTTTGGTATCAGTGGCACGAGCACTTGAGGTGTCAATAGGTATTCCTTGATCTACTAGAAGGCTTTATCACATTTCTCGTCCCACTTATATGTTATTCCCTTATGGAGAAGATGTGAGAAAGGGTGAATGTTTTCTAATCATTGTGCTATGAATCTTCTAATAGATTGTAATCTTCCTTGTAACCCTCTCATCTACTTCAATGTTTGTGGTGGTTCCATGTCTAGAATAGCTTTCACTTTTGCTAGATCAATCTCTATCCCTCTTTTTGATATGATGTAGCCAAGAAGCTTCCCTGGTGTAACCCCAAAGACACACTTTTTCAAGTTCAACTATACCTTATACTCTTCAAGCCTGTCAAAGATGGGTCCTAATACCTCTATGTGATCACATCTTTTCTTTGACTTGGCCAAGATATCATCCACATAGTCTTCAAATTTTTTTTGGGTCATGTCATGAAACATGAGGGTCATTGCTCTTTGATAGGTTGCTCCTATAGTCTTCAACCCAAATGGCATCATGCTCCAAGAATATGTTCCCCATGGACAAGTGAATGTAGTTTTGTGTTCATCCTCCTTAGCGATCATGATTTAATTATAGCCTGAAAAATAGCCCATGAGTGACAGCATTTCATGCCTAGCTATTAAATTTGCGATGATTTTGATGTTATGAAGAGGGAAATCATCCTTCGAGCATGCTTTGTTTAAGTCTCTGAAATTCATGCATGTTTTGATGCCCCCAGTGGGTTTAGATACTCACTAGGTTTGAAACCCACTCAAGATAATCAATCGATCGGATAAATCTGATGTCAAGAAGCTTTTGTAACTCAAGTTTCACCAAGAGTGCTATTTGAGGGTGCATATTTCTCAACTTTTGCTTCATTGGTTTAGCTTTAGGATAAACTACTAAGTGATGCACAACCACTTTTGGATTGAGGTCTGACATATCTATATATGACCATGCAAAATTAGCTCTTCTCTCTTTCAAGAACACTGCTAGGTTTTTTTGTTCCTCATCCAACAAGGATTCAACATAGAAAGTGATCTTGGGTGCTTCTTTTTGTTCCCACATTCACTGGGGTTGCCTTTCTGCTAACACTGCTAACTTTTCTGGATGCATTGCACGAAGTAGGAGATTGAATCCCTCATCCTTGGGTGCCTCAGAGAGGTTTTCACCCTCAGATGTGTCCATTATTTTTACTATTTTAGGATCAGAAAGTGCCATAGTGTGGTTTTCACTCAAAGACCTGCATGTTAGTTGCATGTTATCAATTTTGTGATTGAAGGATTCAATTGTCTCCCTGTAGTATGCTTGTGTGTCTAGCTCTATGTCAAAACCAGCTTTGTGATCTACCCATGGTAAGTTTTCATGGAGTCCTGTGAATTATGATATTGCTTCATCATTTTTGAATAAATCTAGAATCGATGGTCCTCATTGATCCAAGTCAATAAGTTGGGGATATACTAGGCTTATTTATGTAATTTGATTGTTTGGAGTGAAAGATGTTGTGGATATCATGAAGAGAGAGTCATTCCCAAATAGGTCAGAAAAATCGAGAGGGAAGTCATCTAGGGTAGTATCATGGGATGTTGGTAACCAAGAGGAACCCTCGACCTATTTAGTGAGAGTACCTTTTCCGATAAGGGTAACCTTAGTAGTAGTACATCCTAGGTCAATATTCTTTGGAATCTCTTAGGAATGGTGGGTTCTAGAAAAATTTATCATTTTGATCAAGTTTCTCATTCTTGTTGTACCCCCATCCCTTCATTAGCTGCAAGCCTTTATTGTCATCTTCCATGGGAATAACAGACATAGTGCAGTCATCTTGATAGAGTATTTTAGAGACATCATCCTCATTGAAATATTCTTTTTTCAAATCCCCCACTTGGTGAAGGTAGTAGTTGACATATTGACTATTTCAACCATTTTGTTGATAGGTGTGGGTTTCCCATGAGATTTAGGAGAAAGAGGTAGCTCTTCCAACACAAAAGTGTCCTTCTATAGTTTATAATTTCCACAACCATCATCCTGGATGACTGCTTTGATGTTAGGAATGTTCTGCACAATGGGTGTTTTTGTTTATGAGGTAGATATGAGGGATGTTGGGTCAACAAATGAGGAGGATGGTGTAGTCCCTTAATCATTTTTAGGGATTTGGGGTATTTTTTAGAACTTGGCCTCAAGGTTCTTGTAGTAGTAAAAAGGCTCAGGATCTCCATGGATGGTGACTTATCTATCCTCAAAAGGAAACTTTACACATTGATGATAGGTTGAAGCTACCGCTTTAAGGGCATGAATCCATGGTCGGCCAAGCAATAAGTTGTAGGAGAGATCAAGGTTTAACACTTGGCATATAGTATCAGCAATGACGGGTTCCACTTGGATGGGTAGTGTGATGATGCCTTATGATACCCGCTCTTGATCATCATAGGCTCTGATGGTTGTACTCTTTGCTTTCTCAATAGCATCCTCTGAATAGACCAAGTTTTTGATCAACTAAAGGGTGCAAAAGTTTAGACCAACACCTCCATCTACTAAGACTCTTTTAACCTTGTTCTTATGAACAATGACCTCAAGGTGTAAAGCATGGTTATGAGATGGTTGTGATGGTAGGTCTTGTTCTGAGAAGGTGAGAAGGTGAGGGATAGTGATATGCCCTACCATAGCTTGAAACTTTTTTGTATCCATATCCTCAGGGATGGATGATGTGGATAAAGCTTTCTCTAATATTTCCCTATGTGTGGGGGATAGCCTCAATAGTTCTAAGATTGTGATTTGTGTGGGGGTCTTCTTAAGCTAATCTAGGAGACTGTATTTGCTAGTATTTTATGTTGGCAAAGTAGGTTGTACCCTAGGTTGAGATGGAACTCCTTGGATGGTGACTTTGCCACACCGCATGGTGACTCCACACTCCACACTAGGTCCTTTCATGGTGACAACGGTACCGACATTGTCATAGGAAGTGACCACATTGGAATAGACATGTTGCACATTGTTATAAGTTTTTCCTTTTCCATTGCCATTCCCTTTTTTGTGATCCGACATGGGGTTCTTTTATATCTTAAGATCTTGGTTACCGATTGGTACTTCAATAGACATGTCTCCATTCTCGATAAGATATTGTATAACATTGTTGATCCTCATACACTTTGATGTTTTGTGTCCCTTAATTTTGTGAAAGTCACAAAGATCTTTTTCATTGTACCATGGCGGTTTATCTTGTGTTGCCTCGTAGTTTTTGAAATTGGGAAGTGTTATCAAGTTTGACTCAACCAATTTCTTCATGATAGTTTCAATAGGTTCCAAAAACTATGAGTATTTGTGTTTTGGATAGTTGTTCTTGTTGAGTGTTCGTCTCTATTGTGCTTTGATGTTATTGATCTAATTGTTTTGGGATGGTGTGGTTTGTTGTACGGCTGGTTGAGCATTATCTATTTGATTGTTGTTTGGAATAGGAGCACTTAGGACCACCTTAGTAGCTACCATGCCATCATTTGTCATGTTTTTGTTTTTATCCTAGACACGAGGCTTGTCGCTTGAACTAGTTGATGGGAAGTTATATTTGCATGCTTGGGTATTTCCCTGTGAGATTTGAGCACGCTTGATGTTGAGGGCTCTAGGGACAAGCTCGTCATAGGTGGTAATGCCTTCAAGTGGAAGGATAGATTTGGATCAACATTCGTTATGATGATCCCTACTTGTTGCTCATCGAGAATGGGCCACTTGTTGTTACTGGCTCTTTGCCTCCAATGTAATAAATTAGTGAAATATTTGTCCTTTGTTTTGTTTGAGAGTGTACGACTCTTCTAAGCTCACATCTACCTCAAGATTAAAGGAGAAGTAATCTATGAATTTATCGGTGATTTCTTGGAAATTTTTGATACCTAGAGGCAATTGAGAAAACCAATCGATGGTTGAGCCTATCAAGCTCCATGAAACAAGGTGCAACAAATAGGAAACATTGTAGGCCACCTCAATACACATGACGTTAAACTCTTTGACATGGTCCATAGGATTTCCTCTCCCTTTGTATTTATCAAATTTTGGGACTTCAAAACTGGGAGGGAAAGGTACCATTGCGATGTTTTGATCGAATGGATAGGAACATAGGTTTTGTTGTGTATGAGGCTTCTTTATTTTTCCCATCCGGATATCCTGCATTTCTTGTGTTAACGCCTTAAGTTGTGATGCTACATCATCTTGCGGATTTGGTGGAGGAACATATTGTGGAAAGGCGGATGAATTGTACATGGTATTTTGATATGATAGGGTGTTATACGGTGTGTATGGTGGTGTAGGAGATTGTGAAGGTGATGGTGGTAGAGGTGTATATGTTCCTAACATGTTTGTATTGGTTATATTTTGTTGAGGGTTATAGTATAAACCCTGTTGTTGTTGTTGTTGTTGTGCAAGCACTTGTTCTTGGGAATACCCTTGTGCTAACAAGGCTTGTTGTTGGGATTATTGTTGTTGTTGGGCCACTAGGGCTCCTTGTTTTGCCTACTATTGTTGTTGAGATACTAAGGCTACTTGTTGTTGTTGTTGGGCCATGACGGCTTGTTGTTGTGATTGTTTTTGTTGTGATGCTAAGGTTTCTTCTTGTTATTGTTGTTGTTGTGTTGCTAGGGCTGCTTGTTGCACTACTAATGTTGCTTGTAGTAGTAGTTGTTGTTGTGCTGCTAGGGCTATTTGTTACACTTGTTTTTGTTGATGTACTACTAGGGCTACTTGTTGTGCTTGTTGTGCTTGCTATGTTGCTAGGGTTGCTTGTTGTTGTTTTTGTTGTTGGACGGCTTTTTAATAAGCCTATTGTGCTTGTTGTAAAGCTAAGGCATGTGCTTGTAATGTAAATCAATTGGTTGTTGGGACATCTATGATGGGTTATGGGTGTTGATGTTTTGAGTGGGTTGTGGGTTGTTGATGAGAGGTTGGGGGTTCCCTTGGTTTAAAATTCCTTGCAAGATAGTGGATTGGGATGGAGGAATGCAAGTTTGAGGTCCCGTTTTATTTTGCATGACGTGGGGGACCAATGGTAAATATGATGATGGTGTCATTTGGTATTGTGATGGAAATGACACATTAAGACCTTGTAATTGATTGAAAGGGTTCTCTTGACCAATGGGTAGGGGGTTCCCTTATTTTATTTGAGGTGTGACCAAGGTATTACCTTAGTTGATGGGATTCATAACAAAGATGTTATTTTGATTTGGGTTGATGATGGATGGGATGGATGTGTTGTGTGGAACCAATGGGGTGGTTGGATAAAGATTTACCTATATGTGTTAAGGTTTGATTTTGTGTGAGGGTGTTAACATGCCCTTGTTGATCCATACTACCTTGTGTGATGGTGGGCACACTTGCGGTACTTATGGGGATGGATTAGGATGGTTTCCCTCGATATGTCGAGGTTGTCATGAATTCATGAAGTGTAAGTGGTTTATGTGGATGTAGGGGGTGTTTGGGAATGATAGGAGCACCAAAGGTAGGTGTCCAAGTGGTGTTTTGGGGTGGATCGGTGTTGAGGGTACCCACAAGTATGTTGCTTTCCAAAGGAAGAGTGTGGCCAAAGTCCTTAGCAAGACTAGTTGCAAAACAAGGGGTTTACGTTTGATTTGGCCCTAGTGTTGGAGTCGATGGAAGCGTGATGAAGTCAAGCCTTGTGCTGAAAATGATGGGGGGATTGAAGTTATCTTCTCTGTGGCTTCACATTCTTTCTTAAACTCAAGGATTTCCTCTTTGGTAAGCTCGAAGGGATTTTTTGTAAGGTATTCTACCTCATATGGACCCTCTAGATTTTGGGTTTGTTTTAAGAGGGTAGAATGACTTTGTGGATTGAATTCTTGAGGGTTGGTATCACTTGTGGTGGATGTAACTTTGGTTTTCTCCATGATTTTCTTATGTTGTGATCTTGTTGTTACCATAAATTGTGGGTCACCTATGGGAGATTTGTGTTGGGATTTGTAATGTTTAAACTCTCTAGTTGACTCAAATTTAGGTAAGAGGGCCCATCTAAGTCATTTTGGAGCAATGATGTGAGTGGGAGATGAAAATATGAATGATATGGGGAGTGATCTTTGTAAACATTCCGAGACAACACTTTTTACTATAGGTTTGATGTTTGATTTTTGGATAAAAGATGTTTAATGAACTTGTGAATCTTTAAGGTAGACTTGTGACATTCAAAATAAACTAGTCAAAAAATGATAACTAACTTAACTAAGTGCATGGAAAAGGATTCATTTCATATACAAAGTAGCTAAGTTAGGGTTTGGGTTGATTGGTGCCTAAGTCAAAAGTGTTGGTGTGTTCAAAAGTTTGCAAATTTTGGTGAAGTGAAGTGTGAAAGATAATAAGGGGTGGATGAAATGTTTGACCCAAAATGTTAATGTTACTAATTTTTAGCTACCAGCTAAATTAGTAAAGTTTTATCAAGTAATTATTAAAATGGGGTGAGAAATTTTTTTGGCATTTGAGCAAATCAAATAAGAAAACTAGACATTCAAAGATTTATCAAGTACAGGTACATGTTTCACGGCTAGTTCATCATGTTCAACATTTTAGCATGTGGTGTAAAATGGGCTCCCACCAGCGAGGGGAAAACTTTAGTGGCGAATCTTAGCTAATTAGCGAATAGTGAAATCGGTGAATAGTACAAGCTAAAGGGATCTCTTTTGAGAATTGCCAGTTTTTACAAAAAAAATAATTTGTCTTGGTCAAATTAAAAGCTGTACATTATTTTTTTAAGCTCTTAGCGTCATTGGAACTGATTCGCCAGTAGTTTATACTCTAATTAAAAATATTAATTATATTCACCAGTAATATTATATTCCTACCATTAATTTTGGGGCAATATCGCCACTAATAATAAATTACCATTTCATTTTAGTGATATTTTAGCCTTGAATAGGGCTTTTTATTTATTGCCATCAATTAGCTTTTTAATCGAATGGTTGTAGGTTGATTCTATGAGTTTATATGCATGTGCATTTTAAAGGGCTTGTTGAGGCCCAAAATTTGTTTTGGGCCACAGGATTGCTGTTTGGTATTTGGTATTTGAACTCATGACCTTTTAACTCGAGCACAAATTATCCATTCAAGGTGTCGATAATTTTATAATTGACTTTTCAAATGTATTTTGCAGAAGTGAAATTTTTGAAATTTTACTTAATCTGGTAGCCCGATCCATTTTCAATAATTGAATTTATGCTTGGTGGCGAGGAATGCGCCCGCCGTGCTACTATGTCTGTGAACGCGTCGGGGCACATTGTCCCCGGACCCGCGAAATTTCCTCCTCGACCCCCCACAAGGGGCTCACGCCTGTTATAAGGTGCCCCTTGACCCCACTGGTGGCTGCCGCCCCGGGCCCCTACTTCAATATTACAAAGAACAAAAAAATATGGGGGAACTACGCCAACCAACTATGCAAATTTTTAAAGGAGAGATTCGCCATTGTAATTAATATCTTTAGTGATTATTCACTAGGATTCACCACTATGATTATTCTTTTTACCAATTATTCATTAAGATTAGCTAGGAAAAGTGTATGCATTTTCAAATAAAAGGAAAGATTCACCATAATTTTACACCTTCGAGGGGTTTCTTAAAGTTATCCTTGCCCACAAGGGTTGAGCCCAGCATGATGCCTTCTCAGATTCAAAAGATGTAACGAATAGTGGTTGTGTGTTTCAATCATATCTCAAAAACTACAATCTAAGTTTTTGTGATTTTTGGATATAATTTATAAAACAATGAGGCGAAAAAACCCTTTAAATTTCTTACCAACCTAGTTCGTATTTTTTGAAAAAATATTCACCACTTCTAAGGAAAAAGACAAATCCACCTTTTTAGGAGGATTGTAAGGCTCAAAGGGTAGTTCTACATTAGTTTTGAGGTCCCACATGGGTTGACCATCACTCGAGGGGAGTTTTGGACACTTAATCACTTAGTTTGCTCTAGTTTTGACACATTTTTTGTATGCTTTTCAAACTTGCACGACCAAAGATGATTCATCATGCATATTGGTGGAGTTGAGAGTTAAGTCTCAATATTATCATTTAATTTTAAAGTGAAAAACACTTAACTTGTATTTTTTGCATGATTTTAAATAAGACAAAATATGCAATTAAATATTAAAGATAATATTTTATCACCTTAATATTTACCATGCAATGTAAAAAAAAAAGAAAACTCACATGATAAATATTAAAATTCATATTGATTATCTTTAATATTTAATTAAATAGTCCCTTTTTCCCAAAATCATGCAAAAAAAAAAGAAATGGAGCGATAGTCGGGGTACAATGGTAGTTTCATATGGGCACTGCGGAGGGATTTTTGATCATGCAGTTGAGGGAGGAGTTTACGTAACATTAGAGTTCAGAGAATTTTTCTACATTTGGTGTGGGCCCTCTTTTTCAGGCTTTTCTTCTTTTCTCATGAGAGGGTATTTTTGAGATATTTTTCACTCTTAGTTGGCTTTCAATTCCACCTCTTGATGCATTGGATTTTTCTACTTTGTATATATTGAGAAAAGATAGTTTTTTTCTTAGTTCTTTTTTTTTGCCTTTGCATTCTGCAAAGAGAATATCTTGTAACTCAACTTTTATTTGATTAATATACAACAGTACCTTGTTTTTAGAATATTGTTTGAGTTTTGTAGAATTTTCCTTCAAAATATTCAAAAGAAATATAGTTTACCTTTGAAGCTTCTGGTGTTTTGTATATTTTAAGTGATTTGATGCAAGTTTATTGTGTTTCAAACCATAAACCTTTAAATTTATGTCTCATTTATTGATGCATATACATAATTGCAGTTTATCACGGGTCACTAATTGTGTTTTTAAAGTTTATATTTTCTCTTAATTTGTGAAAAACCAGTTTTCCTCGGTGAGGTAAAATTAAGCAAAGCCTTTTAGTGAAACATTTATGTGATTAAGGTGTTCGAGTTGAGTTGTGTTAACAGTTTTTTCTAAGAGTATTAGTTGTGAATCAGTCTGCATTTAGTTTTCTTTAGTGCATCACCTCCTAGAAGCAGTTTATCATTAGAGTTTCATTATGTAATCTTTATCCCTTTTCCCACACATCATTAGATTCTAGGAGATCAAAATGGGAACCAACCCATAATCTATAGGTATGTCCTCGTTATAGGGTACCCATAACCTGAGGATATTCCAATGTTACACAGGATTGTTGAGCTTTTCAGTTTTGCATTCGGGTGCAATCCCTTGTGATAACAGTTTTTGGCACGCTCAGTGGGACTCTGAAGTTCACTTCAAAGAAAGAATTCAAGTTGCAAGTTGTTGTTCTGGTATATACAACAACGCTTTTTACCTTTCAAAGTTTACAATTTATACCTAGTGACTCCAAGCACAATCTACTAGTTTCAAGTAGACAAAGTGTTGGTTTTTATGAAAATAGCATGTTTCCACCTTTGTTTCATGAAAATATTTCCTATCCACACCCTTATCAACCATATTAGAACAATTATACTGTTGGTTTTCTCCCAAATAGTCATGCAACATTAGTATATCAACATGCTCAACATGTTTACCTCCCATCCACCCCTGCTCAACCTTCATATCAGCATTTATATGTCCAAAATTAGCCTCAAGAAACATCTCTGATGTCAAATCAATTCAAATACTCTTCTGATCACCTCCAATATTTGGAGGTTAGGGATATGAAGAATAGCATGAACAACACCAAGGAAATATTGTTAAACATCACAAAGCAAATGGAAGAGTTCAAGAGGCAACAAGAACTTGATTTACAACAACAAGAGTTAGACTATCAGGCCTACCTTCATGAACAGGAGTTGGAAACGTAAAGGATACACTTTGAAGAAAATTTTGAGAGGGAGTTAGCAGCAAAAGAGGAGCAGATAAAGTTTGTGTCTGTTCGAACATAAAATTATGAGGTCCAAACAAATCATGTCATTCCAGATCAACCCTTGCAAGATGAGGTTAGTAAGTATGTCATTCTAGATTTTAACCAAAAGGAGCCTCTTAATTATGCTAATCAGTCTTTTCAACTTGAAATTTCAAATTTCATAAGTCTACATCATTTGCAAGTTGAGGAAGGTAATCATGTACAACCTAGTGTAGTTACAGAGCCGCTCATTGATCAGGATAGCTCATTGACCATAGAGAAGATTAAAGGTATAAATCCACTGGGTTTAGCTGTAGAGTATTACTGATTAGAGCAGCAAAAGATTAATTTGGAGCAAGGAGTTGTAGAGTCCAAACCAATCAAAATTCCAAGTTCTAGGAGTGCTCCTTCAATAAAATCCAATTCATAGCCAAGAGCAGTCTGAAACACACTATAATGAATTTAGTAATCCTACTTCAGCAGTTGAAGGTCCTTGGAATCCCTTTTATGCCAAAAAATCAAAAAAATCACATGTCGAACAAGAGGTTGCTACTGTTTATAGTGTGTTCCTAGCTGAAAATAAACATAACACGTGTGTAGAGGAGGTAGGTTCAAGCTTGACACTGAATCCTTTACACTTTGATTCGTTTGAGAAGTTTTCTAATACTTTTTATGAGATGAAATAAAGCATAATCAAAAGGATACAAGGTGAAAGTCTTCTGTTGCAAAGGCAAGTTGTCAAGGTTTCATTGGAGAAGGCACCACATGAGGAGGAAGATTCAATTTCTTTGTTTGATCAGTTTCCTGGATTTGTAGAAAATGAGGAAGACACCATACAAATGTTTAGCTTATCAGCTGATTTGGAAAAACTACAACATGCTAAAAAAATTTATGAGTTAGTGGTCCAAGAAAGCAAGGATGATAGTCTTGTTTTGCAATCTGACAAGTTTGTTTTGCATGAAGATATTACTGACTATTAGCCTGAACATGACAATAAATTAGATCAAGTTCTCCATGAAGATGAAGCATCTAATTTTTTTTCAGAACTGTCTTTGTTCTACATAGAAGAGACCAACATGAATGAGTTGAAAGTGGCTTGTATTGAAAAGCATTCAAGTGAACTAATTAAAAATGATCAATCCTTTCAAGACATCTCAATGTTTGATTTCCAAGATCCTGCCTGTTCAGATTGTAGTGAGATTTCTACTCTATTGAATTCTTGTAGTGATCAAAACCCCAAGCCAGTGAATAATGAGGATAGTCATGTATTAGAAGGTCAAGAGGTTGATTCACAAGAAAAGATTGTTCATGTAGAGCGAGAAAAGTAGAAAATCACAGATTTTGAAGGTATGATCTTTGAAGACCATCATGAAAATGAGTTAGGGCATAATTTCTATGATAAGATTGATCATGATACAGACTTATTCTCAAGCATCATTGAGGTTTTTTTCTCTAACATTGTTGACAACTTAGCACCTTTCAAGACAAAGGATTGTGATCAATATAATCAAGTGACCAAAGAGGTTGTGGTTGAAGAGACAACACATGAGAAAGAAGCCGACAAAAAGAGTCATCGATTTAACATTTCAATAGGATGCCCAATTAGGAATCTCTCCATAACAGAGTCCAAGTAAGAGATTGAGATTACAGGACAATAGGGCCAGCTTGCTCATTCATTCCAAACCAACAATTTGGTTGATCAAAATCAGAGAGTGGGTGAGTTTGTTTACATTCTTCATGAAGAATTGTAGCAGTTTATTGAATATCTTCTTGTTCTTCATTCAACTATTCATAAGCATGTGGATCATCATTTATTGTTAAGGAAGAGTAGTTATTTCTCACAACCAGTGAATGGCCATGTCTGAGCACTACCGCTGCTGGGTAGTGTAGGGTAGGGTAGTTTTCAAGATAATAAGTGTTTTGAGCACACTTCATTTCAGTATTGTTTTATTTTTCAATAAAGTGCAGATGTTGCACAGTTTTCTGGCTCTATTTTAAACAAAGTTATGCTAGTTTCTTTTAGTTTTGTTTGTTGCTGACAGTTTCTACAGTTGAGTTACAAAGGTTTTTGAGTTAGAAAAAGACAAAAAGATGGAATCCATGCCCAATGGATAAGAAAGGCAACTGATCTTATTTTTTTAGCAGGAAAACACCCCAAAGAGGTTGCCAGAAATGTTATTAATTTTTAGCTACCAGCTAAATTAGTAAAGTTTTATCAGGTAGTTATTAAACTAGGGTGAGAAATTTTTTGACATTTGAGCAAATCGGATAAGAAAACTAGACATTCAAAGATTTATCAAGTATAGGTACATGTTTCATGGCTAGTTCATCATGTTCAACATTTCAGCATGTGGTGTAAAATGGGCTCCCACAAGGGTTGAGCCCAGCATGTTGCCCTCTTAGATTTAAAAGATGCAACGAATAGCGGTCACGTGTTTCAATCATATCTCAAAAAATATGATCTAGGTTTTCGTGATTTTTGGATATAAATTATAAAACAATGAGGCAAAAAAAAACCCTTTAAATTTCTCAATGACCTAGTTCATATTTTTTGAGAAATCATTACATGTTCTAAGGAAAAAGATAGATCCACCTTTTTAGGAGGATTCTAAGGCTCAAAGTGCAGTTCTACATTAGTTTTGAGGTCCCACATGGGTTGACCATCACTCAAGGGGAGTTTTGGACACTTAATCACTCAGTTTGCTCTAGTTTTGAGGCCTTTTTTGCATGCTTTCCAAACTTGCACGACCAAATATTATTCATCATGCATATTGGTGGAGTTGAGAGTTAAGTCTCAATATTATCATTTAATTTTGAAGTGAAAAACACTTCGCTTGTATCTTTTGCATGATTTTAAATAAGACAAAATATGTAATTAAATATTAAAGGTAATATTTTATTACCATAATATTTACCATGCAATGTAAAAAAAAAAGAGCTCACTTAATAAATATTAAAATAATCATATTGATTATATTTAATATTTAATTGAATAGTCCATTTTTCCCAAAATCATGCAAAGAAAAAATGGAGCAAATGGTGAGACATAACTGCAATTTCACATCAGTTTTTGAGGGCTTTTGATTATACACATTGAGGAGAGTTGTTTGCAACATTCTGAGTTCAGTTTGCTTCAGTTGTGGGCCCTCTTTTTGAGGCTTTTCTTCTTTGCTCATGAGAGGATATTTTTGAGATATTTTTCACTCTTAGTTGGCTTTCAGTTCCACCTCTTGATGCATTGGAGTTTTCTACTTTGTATATATTGAGAAAAGAAAGTTTTTTTCTCAATTCTTGTTTTTTGCCTTTGCATTTTGTAAAGAGAATATCTTGTAACTCAAATTTTATTTGATCAATATACAATGGTACCTTGTTTTCAGAATATTGTTTGAGTTTTGCAGAATTTTCCTTCAGAATATTAAAAAGAAATATAGTTTACCTTTGAAGCTTCTGGTGTTTTGTATTTTTTAAGTGATTTGATGCAAATTTATTGTGTTTCAAACCAAAAACCTTTAAATTTATGTCTCGTTTATTGATGCATATACACAATTACAGTTTATCACAGGTCATTAATTGTGCTTTTAAAGTTTAAATTTCTCTTAATTTGTGAAAAAATAGTTTTTCTTAGTGAGGTAAAATTAAGCATAGCCTTTTAGTGAAACATTTATGTGATTAGGGTGTTCAAGTTGAGTTGTGTTAACAGTTTTTTCTGAGAGTATTAGTTGTGAATCAGTTTGTATTTAGTTTTCTTTGGTGCATCACCTCCTAGAAGCAATTTATCATTAGAGTTTCATTTTGTAATCTTTATCCCTTTTCCCACACATATCATTAGATTCTAGGAGATCAAAAGGGGAACCAACCCATAATCTGGAGGTTTGTCCTTGTTATAGGGTACCCACAACCTGAGGATATTCTAATGTTACACAGGATTGTTGAGCTTTTTAGTTTTGCATTCGGGTGCAATCCCTCATGATAACAGTTAACCTAAAGTGAACCCTTTTTTTTGCAAGACCAAGGTAGTGAGAAACATGCTATACCTCTAAAGTGATCAAACCCTAAGAACTCAATGTTTTAAATGAGAAGCGCTTGTGAAATGTGTAGATTTGGTTTGTCTATGAAAGAGCGTAGAAAATGTATCCTTATTGATCTATCTCGGTTGTGGTGACTCCTTAAGATACATCTCCAGATATACTTTGCACTATGATGTCTAAGTTTTAAATAGTGGAATGTGGACCTTCTCTTGGGGATTTTTATTTTGTGGGAGATCATTTAAGACAAGTACAAGATCATATAAAAAGGGGACATTTATTTCCATGCAGGAGGTGGTAATACAGGCCTTCCAGCTGCAATAGCGACTTTTTCCTCTTTTTTTTCTAAGATGTTTGTTGAATTTCTCCACTGGCTTGGTGTTTTCTTTGTTTCAAAAGTGAAGCTCCTCAAATCACTGATTATATTTGTTTTTTCTCCTTCAATCAATTCAAATTTTGGTTGTATGATAGTGGGCGTAAGGCTTGGTTGGTCAACCAGAGCGATCAAATGCCAAATGGTCATGTGTGGGGTTCATTTTGTCAATTTATCTTGCTTAAATAAGTTTATTTTTACCACAAACACTTGTCTTTCTTAAGTTTCAAACGAAATGTCTATGTCAAAAACATTATTCATTTCACAAAGTCCATTATGTGAAAATTGTGAAGTTAGGGGCATAGTTACCTATGTTAACTTTGGGAAGTATGGATTGAGATATAAGTCAAGATATTTAGAAGTCTCTAAGGATAAAAATGCTTAGGACAAGCATCAATATCAAGGATTTTCAAGGGGTATCCATGCTTAGACCAAAGGGATCAAAATTTTAAGAAAGATCATTGGTGTTTCTTTGCAATGTTTTGGAACCAATCAAGTGTTAAACTGACTCACAAGCATTTACAATCCAAGTTCAAGTGGGTACGTATTTCTTAGTAGGCTTACCATCATCCCCTAAGAGATGATTAATCCATGAAGATGCAATGGAAAAATAGGCTATGTCAAGGAAATGTAACGTCTTGACACGCCAAGCAAAAGAGTCCCTTCCCTATTTGCTTTATTGCCTCAACCAAAAACCAAACATGGTAATTAACTTCTTGGAACAGTCCTATTCCAATGCACTACCTCAAAATATATTTTGGAATTGGACTTAGTTAGCCACTACAAAAAAAGGATTTTAATGACCATATTTGGGATAAAATGGTGCTATACATGTGGAAACTTACTCAATTAAGAGGCCTTCTAGCCCTTAGAAACATCTAAGGGTTTTAACGTATCACATGGATACTAATGGAGACATTCGTCGACATAGAACAACAACACCAGCTAGTTAATGACTTTAGTCACAACCACTTATTTATATAGCGGATCGAAATGAAAGCACTGCTTGGGTCATTCCCTCTCACAAGTTGGGAGGCAGACCCTCTAAAGGCAACACATGTTTGAAGCTTAAAATGATTTTCTTCACCCAAGACTGCCAAAAGGCACAAGGGGAGAGGATAGGCGCTTCCAAGAAGAAAAGGTATACTTGTGTGTTTCTCTTCACCCAAAATTTTACAAAGCACAAGGGGAGAGGATACACACCACAAGCATATATAAGAAAATCTGGCACATGTTCATTTTAACCTTGACAAGCATAATGAGTTCATTTTAAGCACCAAATGAAGTGTTTTAGATTGTTCAATTTTAAGCCAACATCACAAAATGAGGATATGAGGGTTCAATTTTAACCAATTTGAGCATTAATTTTAAACCCAAAGGAAGTCTAGTTGGTCCTAAAATTTGAATTAAAGCATCATAAATGGGTTATAATTTCCCAATAAGTGTAAAAACACTTATTACAATATATAGTCAAATGATGATAGTATGCTTCTTCACACCAAGTTTTCTTGCTCATACCTACAAAACCGGTTAGCCTCAAAAACAAAAAACAAAAGTCAGTGACATGTTAAAGATCATATAAAATCAAAAATTTAAAACACATGCCAAAATTCAATCACTATTTTTGTTTACTAGTAAAAAGTGTCACTTTGCAGTAAAATAGGGACGACAATGGCATCGCTATATTGGAGGTGTCGCTATTTTCAAATCTTTGATACCTTCAAAAAGTATTAGCATCACAATATTTAATAAGTGTTGCTAATTTAATTAAGTGTCGTTGTTACTCCAGAAAAGGGCATTGCTATATGGCGACACCTGAAAAAGGCATCATTGTAGCCTCCAAAAGCTTTGTTGTACCTGTAAAACTAAGAAAACAGGAATCTAGAGAAAAAATCATCATATTCAATCGGTAGAGACCTCCTTCTAGCGCAAAAATGTGACCAATGACATAGTATAGGTTAACTACACTTGATCCATATAGATTTGAAGCATAGTTAAGCCACTAAGAATCAATCCGAATAAGATCATTCAATGTAAACAAAGACGAAGAAGCCATTAAAACTAGCATTCTAAAACATGAAAGCTTGATAAAAATCTACTCTAAGACATTTAAACTTATCCTATTGGGGGGGGTGTTGCATTGATGTGGAATGGTGACCCTTTCCTAATCCCTTGGATAATGAGCTTATTTCAATAAGTTTTATTCAAGAAAATTGATCAAACCGATGAGAGATATATGTAAAACATGATAAAAGCTAGATTAACATGATGAAAGCTAAGATGATTAATGTAAATGTATGCAAAGCTATTCTAAATGTATTCAAGATTTGAAAGATTAAAACCCTAGTTTCAAAATATACTAAATGGATACAACTAAGTTACCATGGAAGCCATTAATGGATGCTCTATGCTAATATGATGATAGAAAATTAACCTAAAATTATTTTAAACACAAAATATGGATGTCATATGAGAGTGATTTTAATAGCATAAGTTTACTATTAAAAGATGGATCCCTATTCAATAGATGCAAGGTCTTATTTATAGAATAGGAAAAATGAACTAATGGTCAAGATTGAAAGAATCAATCAATGGTCAAGATGGAAGGAAAATGGAGGCATGGATCATGGATTCCCATCAAGGGTTGAAAATGCAAGTTGATATTTAATCAAGGGCTCACAATCATGCAAAGAAGCACACTTTGAAAACTTGCACAAGAAGTTTGTTGAAAGTTTGTTACAAGGAAGAATATTCTTTTTTTCAAATGAGTGAAGAGGGAGAATATTCTCATGGGTGAGAAAAAATTAATGTGCAAAAGAGGAAGGAATATTCCATGATAATATTTCCTTTTTAAGGAATGTGCAAAGGAGGAATATTCTCAAGGAATATCCCCTTGCAAGTGGGAGAATTAGAATTAATTAATAATTTGATAATTAAAACAAAGTTTCAATTATGCAAATTAGAAGAATTTAGGATATCCATTAAATAA
>VDFB02269517.1:0-69956 GCA_007258455.2 Sequoia sempervirens
CACATGTTGTGACATTGACCTTTTCCTAGCATACACCTATGCTTTCATACTTGCTTCTTCTGAATTCAAGAGTTGTGCTCTTGGAAATGTTGTAGAAGATGATGCCATCATCGAAGTCTTTAACATATTAATGGGAACAACCAAGCTTTCTCTATTTGGATAATCTAGTTGTGAAGCCACTAAAATTCCTTGGCTTAGCACATCAGGGATTTCATATCTACCTTGTTCAATTGCTCTTGCTTCAATAACTCTTCTTTTCCTTTCCACACCTTCATCATACCCTAATTCACTCACAATATTTTGTTTTCTCTTTCTTCCCTTCGAGTACGTGGGTGTCATCCCGACCTCTTGTATTACCTAGAGGTACCCATTTATCCATGACTGAGTGTATTCCAACACCTACTTGGAAACCTCTTCAAGGGTTACCATCTCCTGTCGTCCCCAATCTAGGTCTAGGATAGGTTCATCATATACTTTATCCAATTCATAGGCGGGGTTATTGACCTCCCCGTTATCAACATCCATTTGTTCAGGAACGTCACGTGTTCCATAAGCTTTCATTTGAGCTAGTGACAACCTTTAGTAGGACCACTTCCTCACATCATGGTCATCTTCACAACCATACCACAAGTCCTCCAAATGGGGCTAATGAGTGTACTTCTTGTTTACCTACTTAGCCAACTGGTCCAATGGATCATAGTTATCCCTCCTAAACATGAAGAAATCCAATCCATATGCTTTTATCTCATCTTCACATAGCTTGGCACTTTTGACAGAGATGCATTTATAATTCCCAATAGTAATAGGTAATTTCACTTCCCCTTCTTATGTAGTTGCGAAAAGTCACCATGAGACGATATTACTTGCCTTGCAAACTTAAGCAACAATATTTTATCTATGGGATACCTAGGCAAACTAAAGGGGTAACCAGTGAATCCTTCAATTTTGATATAAGTGAATGTAGGGAACTGAATAAACCAGCCTCTTGTAGTTCGTATGACATCCTATGCTTTGAGGGACAGTCTCTTGGCTTTATCCCCCTCCATTAATCTAACTAGTTTCATAGAGAATACACCATTCACCCTACAATAGTATTCCTTATACCTTGTAGCAACAATTTGTGGCAGATTTTGGTAAATTAATTTGTTTCTTGGTTCTCTTCCCAAAGTTCCCACTCTATTCAATCCTTGGATATTATCTCTTAGGGTACAAGAATAAACCACATATGAGGACATGGTGAACCATTGGGAATCAGGAAAGTTTTGTATCTGCTCATGTAGTCTATCACTAATAAACCTTGACCAATGAATTCAGACAGGGTCTTCCCTCAATTTCTTGATGATTTCAAACATCCACAATTCAAACTTGTTGGCATCTTTGCAACTAGTCATTCTACTCAACAGGGTTATCATGTCCTGGACTTCTTGGATGAATAATGACCTTACAATGTGCTTTAACATCCTCATCATTTTCTCCTAAAACCATGTTGACATCATGTATTTTCTATTATGTTCTTTCGCGCTCATATAAGCTTTTGTCACCTCCTCTATGTTCAATACATTCATTCTAGTGAACACAGTGAACCCGAGTGCATATAACATACCATTTATTGAAAGGTCTACATAAAATCTTCCTTCCTTTATGATCACTCTCTTGTCTCCACTGTACCACTTCATACATTCCAGGATCAATTCAGGGGCTTCCATGGCTAGAACCCTGCCGCCAAGTGCATTCCACTGGCAACCATATTTTTTGTATAATGGCAAGCATCTGATTGTTGATTTCTGCACACAAACTCATGCTCATTAAATCCTCCCAAATGGGTATATGTTATCATTCTGTAGGTGGGCGCTGCTTGAGAGAGTGAATTCAAACTCCTCTTTTAGTTGTTTCTTCTATGAAGTACTCATGTTTCCTTCAAATTCTTGCATGATTAGCATGTATATGCTCTGCATATGAATTAGGGTTTATTCTAACCATTCATTCCTAATAATTTCATCAAAATTCACTACCCACAACCATTTACTTGCTAAAATTTAGGTTAATTCCTTTCAAATTAAGCCACATTTTCTTCCAGAAATTACATAGATGAAATATTATTTAACCAAAATTAAGCATCCATGAAATAATTTACAAATCTCAAGAGAAATACTTGGTTTCGTTGATAATAAGGTTGAAGAAACACATAACTAAACTGGTAATTACATTCCTTCTGGTTCTTAACACTTACTTTTTCTCGCACTCCTCGACTATCGTTTCAATTCGTTGATGACCTTATGAATACATTACCTTACGTGTGGTGATGTGTTACAAAAGTAATTGCATGCTTGAGGTGGTGCCAAGTACGCACTTTTCTCCACCTTCCTTAAATTCCTTAACAACTGTGCATTAATTATCTTGAAGAAAAGTACAATATTGGCAGGTTAGGGTTCACATCATGGAGCCTCCAATTTTGACATCATGGCCCACCTTCGAAAAGAAGGTGACAAATGAAGTTGACATGGCACGTTGGTGTGTCATGTTTGTCCATGTTGGACAAGAGAAATTGTGTAAGCACCTGGCTCACAAATCGAGAAACTAACTTTCACTTGAGGAGAAAACACTCGACATCCAACTTTAGGAAAAATTCAGGTCGGGTTTTCACTTACCAGGTGAAATGGGACCGGGTGCGAAGAGGACCCGGGCACTAGAAAAAACAAGACCACTACAACTTACACAAACTTAGATTAATAAACTTTCGGTCTTCAGTGCTAAAGAAAAAGAGAACCTAAGAAAATGGGTTTAGCCGATCGGGGAAAACCTCCCTAGATAAAAGCAGGCAGGTAAAAAGACCTACCGAGTAAAACCTTAACATTGCACGATTTGTAATACACTTAGAACACCAACATCCGACACTCAAACACCCGAGAATCCAAATAAGAGATAAAAATTTAAGAAACTTAGGATTTGTGAAATTCCAAGTTAGAGAGACCATTATTACAACTGAGAGCTGGGCATTTCAGAATAAGGACTTCCTTTTACCATTCCCTCTGAAAGACACAACTAGCACAAGCAAGAGGCCAAGAAAAACAAAAAAAAAGAGTCCACATTTTTCCAAGGGAAAAATAGGGCGTGTTGTGAGACCACACAACAATATCTCTAGGATAAGAACTAGTGAGGTAGTATTCATTGCCCGCAACATATGTTTGTTGCTATGTGATTCCCTAAAAAATAGGGCGTGTTGTGAGACCACACAACAATATCTCTAGGATAAGAACTAGTGAGGTAGTATTCATTGCCCGCAACATATGTTTGTTGCTATGTGATTCCCTAACAACTTCCAACAAGTCAAATTTGATAATTTCCAAAATTATTGAAAGAATTTTATTGGAAACCCATTTGGACTAGGGCCTTTCTATTTTTTCATCTTGAACACTATCTCCTCAACCTCCTCCAAAATGATAGGACTAGCAAGCAACTCATTCACCTCATTAGACAAGATCGAGGGAATATATTTCAAAATCAAGTTATCTTCCTCCTCAACTATAGGAGAGTCCTTAGAGAATAAAGATGTTAAATATTGGGCAGCTTCATGCGAGATATCCCTAAGAGAAGAAATTTTCTCACCCTGAGACAACATCAGGTAAGAAATTGAATTACCATGACCTCTAGCTTTAACAAAATTAAAGAAGAAGGTTGTATTCTTGTCTCCCTCCTGAAGCCAATAGATCCCAAACCTTTGTTTCCAAAAGATCTCTTCCCGCAGCTCCCACTCCACCAACTCCTTCATGGCTTCCAATTCTTCTCTAAGGGAGTCCTCACTCAACCCTTGATCCTTGTTATGTCTAGTGATGGAATCCAACTAAAGTTGGGAAACATATTTAGCAATAAAAATCTTCCCAAACCCATGCCCGTTACACTTCTTAATTTTCTAATATTATTTTAAAAATAAATACTTTTATGATAATTTATTGAAGAAAAAAATAATATTTGTATTTGTTGTATGGGAAAATATGGATTAGTTGTAAAAGTTAGAAATTAACCAATAAATGTAATAAAAATAAAAAACCCATCAAGAAATGATCACATTAGCTCATACTTAATGGAATTGGGTTAGCAAACATTAAAAAGATTCAATCAAAAGCATAAAACATACAATTCAAAGAAAATTGAATCAAAACAATGTGCAAACCTTTAATCCCATGTGGGATTGTGCTCCAAGTGAATTTGGATGGCTCTATTAAGCACTTTCCCATGATTGCAAAGCTCAAAATGATGATTATGACTTAGAATTAGTTCAAAACAATGAATTGATCAAGCTCGTGAAGATTGTTAATGATTGTTGAAGGAAAATTGAGTTATTTTATAAAATTAGAAATATCAAATCAACGGTCAGGATTGAAGATCAAGATTGACGTATGAAAGGAGATCAAGGAGATGGATGAAGATCAATGGATGGAATTGAATGAGGGCCCAAAATATCCCAATTTTCATGGAAAAGAGGTTAAAGATATTTTGGAGGGAAATATATAATCAAATCTGAATTTGAATTTGGAAATATTCCTTTTGGAGGGAATATACTTTTTAGATATTTTAGAGGGAAAATATATTTTGAAAAGGGATTATCCCTTTTTTAAAAAGGAATATTGTTTGTGCAAGTCGGAAGAAATTAGGGAATTAAATAATTAAAAATTATTTAATCATGTGATATAGAGGAAAATTAGATTTAATTAAATAATGAAAATTATTTAATTAAGGTGAAAGAAACAAAATTAGATTTTAATTAAATAATTAAAAATTATTCAATTAAAAGGGAAATTAATCAGAAATGATGAAAAAGGGTGAATTAACCAAATAATGTCAATTATTCAATTAATAGACGAAAAAGATGATTTTAACCAAATAATTAGAAATTATTCAATAAAATAGAGGAATAGGGGAAAAGGAGGAAAATGATGTTAATGGGAAATATTGGGATATGTGATACATTCAAGACATTTTTAGGTGTCTAAATTTTTCCCCTCTTTGAAGTGAGGTACCTGTTATGTTGTTTCAAAGACTTGATGCTCCTTGGTGTTTTTTTTTTTAAATTCTTGATGCCCCATTATGCCCCAGCATGTGAAGGAATGGTGTGTTGCCCCCTCAAGAGATCGGGCAAAAAAAAATAAAAATTGAGTTGATGTCACGACAAGGTTATGTGAGTAGTTCTACTGAGAAGAGGATGAAAAATAGGTCCTAAGATGCTAATAAAGTGGTTAGGATCAATGACGAGGGTCAAAAAATAGGATAGCAGGTCCACTAAGGGCGAAAACTTAGGGTTTGGGGGCCATATATAAGCTTTTGGGCTCAAAATACCCTCATTTGCACTCTTGACTTTATGAGATTTCAGAGCTTTGAGCATCCACCCTCATAGACGTTCTTTTGTAATGGCATTCATTCCTCAGGCACTACATCACGGAGAGCTAATTCGATAGACCAATAGGAGTGGGCCAAGCGATACGTATCCCTTTAATTTTTGCTCGCACGTAGTTTTAGGTTGTTTAATTTGTAGCCAAAGGTAGGAAAACAAACACATTGATCTACAGATCAGTGTGTCCGGACCCCGACGTGCCACTTCTGCATTTATGGAATGTCACATTTGTGGTAAAGTGGGGTGTTTGTTAGAGGCTATTGCATCTAGGATAAACTAGCATAGGCTCAACGACGTGTTTGAAAATGTGCTCGCGCTTGCATTTAGGGGTTTACCACATTTTTTTTAAGCTCATGTTTGATTGTTACGCTTTACCACATTTGTGCACAATGATGTGTTTGTTCTTTTGACCAAAAGACTTAGGTTTTTAATCGGAAATTTGATAATTTGACGTCGTGGGCGCTATGCTTACATTTGGTGTTTAATCCCATCTACTCTCAGGAGCACAAAACTAGGATTCTAGAGCACTTAGCTCATATCGGCGAGGTTGAGATTGAGCTCCTAGCTTCGATTAGTTTATATCACATTGCCTACATGCTTGATATTCAAGCACATAGATCAATGATGATTGTGCTTGTTGAGCAGTGGAGATCCGACACAACTACATTCCACTTACCTATGGGAGAGTCCATTTTCACTCTAGAGGATGTATGGAACATCCTTCAAGTTCCTATTCAGGGTGTGTGAGTTATGTACAATATGAATCGTGGAGCAGTAGCCGTAGTGAGACTCCTTGGAAAGGATCAACTAGAGGTGGTTGATAGATAGATTGACCAACATCCCTATATTGGCGAGGTAGACGAGATCACTCTTATCTTGGGTGGACTGATCATGGGGCCTTTGATGCCCAATAGGTGATCGCGATAGTTTCCCGTCGAATGGGGATTGATGATTGACGACTTGCTTACTGAGGGTATCACTTATGCATGGGAACCCTAGATTATCACCCATTTGTATCATGACATGCACTAGGTGTTCTACAACAGAGTGACCGATCTCTCGGTAGGTGTGACTTTACTCCATGTCTGGGCATGGGAGTGGATTGTTGTGACTTGACTAGTAGGATATTCTGAGAGAGATGTTGATGATCCTTTTTCCTATCAATATGGTGGTATGATGACATATAGACAGACAAGAGAGTTGCAATATTGGAGGGAGTATTCAAAGATATGTCAGAGTTTGTTTGGAGACCTTGGATTTGATGCGAGGCATGGAGGGATGACCACCTCTACATGACTATTTGCAAGTAAACCCAATGGTTGATCAGGCACACACATCATTTCATAGGGAGGTATCTACTAGAAAGGGTTCATTGATAGTTTGGAGAGATAGACCATGTTTGATGTAGATTATCATGCTACCTTTGCTCGCATAGTGTGAGAGATTCCAACATGGGATCCTATTGCAGTGCCCTAGATAGCACTCATAGAGTTTAATCATATGGCTCCCCTTGCATGGGGATGGGCAGGTGGTCCTAATGATCTTGGGTTTACATAGGAGTAGGGTGCATGGTGGGTCCAGAGGAGATCACTCAAATTTACACACCTTGCAAGAGATGGTAGGCTAGGAGTCTTTAGGGCTCACTAGAAGTGAGGGGAGGCAGGGCCTAGACAAGAGATTAGACAAAGATAGAGAGTTGTCACAGAGTAGTAACAAATAGTGCAGGTAGCACAACATGCACCTCGACAGGACCCTCTTAGGCAGGACCAGCAGTAGGTACCACCCCCTCAGCCAAATTAGTAGTAGCATGATCAGTAACAAGAGGATAAGGGGATGGAGATTCTGATGTGAGACTGGGAGTAACATTATTAGAGAGAGATTAGGCCTATAAAGAGTGAGATGATTATAGAGCAGAATGAGATCAGGTCATTGTGTAGTTGATCCAAATGACTGCCGAGAGAGACCAGGCCCTTGTTTAGAGGGACCAAGTGAGATTAAAGAGAGATACTAGGGCGATAAAGCAAAAATCAGAGATTACCCAGCGCTAGGTAGCAGACACAGATGGCCTAGATCACAGTCGGGAGAGACACAACCTGAGTAGAGAGAGATACAGAGTGCATACAATGTATACAACTCAATATTGCTCAGGGGGGATGATTACTATGGACTGCCATATGCAGGACACTCAATCTCCTATACATGTGACTACATATTATAGGACCCTCTACTATGTTGTGGTACATCAAGATAGACGACAACCTAGATTCTCCACTCGGAGTAGTACTGCAACGAGATCTAGCAGTCAAAGGGGGAATTGGTAGGACCTCCCTCTTAGCAGGTGCCACCAGGGCATGGTGAGCAGCTGCCACCAAGGCATGATGATCAGCAAATTAGGGGTCCACCACCTCGGGCCTCTCTTGATAGGGAGGATCGTGTGGGTTGAGGATAGCTCAACTTTGTACAGATAATATTTTGATGTATTTTTATGATGATGTAGACATATTTGTACACATTAATTAGATTTTGAGCTACTTGTATATATGTATTATTGATATACATTATTATATCACATACTCGATGTACCATATTTTGTATCATGACTTCCATTTTTTATGATATATGAGATGAGTTTACCCTTTTTGCTGCAGCTATGACATGGTCTTATGATGTATGTATGCTTTTATCATGTATGGTGTATGATATATGTTATGGATATTTCATGATATATGATGTATGTTATGGTATATGGATGGATGCATATATGTTGTTATGCTAATGATTTGTGGATGTAGGATGCATGTGACAGATGATGATATGATCATGGTTTTATTTTTGTATTTCCATATGATATATGATGATTCTCGTGTAGGATGGATGATATAATATGCATGTTGATGATTTGTGGATGCAAGATGGATGCATATGTTTTTATTGTTGTGATACTTGGATAGAAATGTTAGTATGGATAAAAGAAGAATAAATGAAATGATTAGAATAATGATGAGATATAATTATGATGTTGATTGAGATACCAATAAATCTATGAGACTTTATTGGATATGTGATGAAGTAGGATAGATGATTTTACTTTTCTTTTAGGGGCATACTAAATACTATAGAGTAGTCCTTATTTTGATATAGAAAATAGACACGATGCACCAAGGTATGAAGAACCAAGGTGGCTTTGCATCTATTGTATGGAATTTGACTCTGCAAACAAATGGGAGTATCTTTGTTCATATTTGACATATTGACACCTTTTTTTATCATGTGAGAGAATGAAGCCACCGAAGTAAGGAGACCAATACACAAAAGGTATGAAGAACCTGGTATGCACCAGCCATTGTATTGCTCGAGACTATCGCTGCACACACAAGACAAGTATTCACCAAGGTCGTATTGCAAGAACATCCTACAAGCACAAAATACAAAAGAAAAAACTATGCCCTATTATGTACCCCTCTAGACACACCAAGATATTAAAGATTGAGGTAGTTTCAAGTGAGTGATTTAAATGAGACAAGAAGATAAAACCAAAATTGAAAAGACCAAAATGACAAAAACATCAATGCTATCATATCTCTTGCTAGAGAGAATTGTTTTTAGTTGATATTTGAAATGATGTCTATTATAGAAAAGATCTATCCATTAAGACATGCATTGGATATTGATTTTAAATGTTTAGGTTGTTGATATGAAAGTTGACATGTTCAAAAATGATCAATGTGTTTCAACAATTGTTGTACCTACTTTTGTTTGTTTCACCAAAGGTGAGGGTGACGATAATTTTATTATGAATCAAAGTTTACCACATATGAGATGATATGGGGTGGATGGAATTTGTTCTTTTGGAAATATTTCAATGTTTTGACTTTTTGAAATATTTTGAGGTAGTTTTTGGTATTTTGAGATATTTGAATGTTTTTGACTTTTCAACATGTTTGACCAATAGGACAAGACCTAAGGGACAAACCCATGCCTCGAGGGCTCATCGAAGATGGCCTTACCTACGTAACTATGCAGAGGTTTCGTAGTTCGATCATTTGGACTGGATTTTGGGATTTTGATATTTTTTGGATGTTTTGAGATTTTCGAGGTTTATTTGGATGTTTTGAGGATTTTCAAAATTTTCTAGATGTTTTTGAGGTTTTGATGTTTTTCATAAATGTTTTTGGATTTTTTGAGTGATACATAAATCATGATGTCTAGATCATGTTATGATCTATAAGACATGGATCAAGATTTATTCGGAAGCAAGAATCAAGTACCTACCCCTAGTGTCTAACAATGTATGAAATACTATAATCGAATGCATGGATCAAGATGAGGGATGGATCGATATGAATAGCATAGGATGCATGTGAGGATGGTTGCTTGGATATAGGATATAATATCGTATGGGATAAGATAGGATCAATGGTAAGGACCATGTCAAGATATTTTCAAGATAAAGCTTGAAGTCTACCCCAAATCTTTGTCAAGATCAAGATAAATCATAGATTTGGGTGAAAATAGATTGGATGAATGGTGGATTTATTATGATGGATGAAATGCTAGATTTTTTATGGAGGGGGTAGGATGCTTCCACCTAGAATGGTGGACATACATGCTTGATTCTACATATGATGCCTATTTGCCAGGTTTTCATCATGGTACTTGCCCAAAGAGCCACCAAGGTGGTTTTCATTGGTGGATGATTTTTTTCTTTACTATTTTCTTGATTTTTATTTATGATTTTTTAATGTTTATGTTGGACCACCTAGTGGTGTTGATGTAGATGGTACTGCGGTCATGATGTACCAATGATATCCTGCCTATAGAAGTTGCCTTGCCAAGATACATGTGCTTGTATGTAACCCCTGAATGTTCTCGTCTTCGTCAATACTAGACTTAACCTTATCTAGATGCACACATCATGATAGAGTGCCCTTAGAGTCCCTATGGTAAAGTGTTGCTACCAAGACACATTTAATGTGAGATTTGGACATTCTTAATTTTGAGATGCATGGCGAAATGTAATGAGAGATATGAGATGTAGACATATTGGTTGATAGTTTAGACAATGGATATTTGTTTCTCCAAACTTGGGATGATAAGAAATGAAAGGTGGATATGGAATTTCGAGTGGAATTAGGACCGACTTCTTCATATACTTTGTATGTCGCTCTTGAAGCTTTCTTTTTCTTTGATGGACATTTTTTATGGATGGAAGTCCCTTTTTTATTTTGCCCCATAGTTTCTTTGACTAATGGAGTTTGATAAGGATTATTTCCTTTATTTTTCTTTGACATCCATTTGAATTTTATTTGTCCATTTTGATTTTCCAATTCTTTAGCTTCAATGGCATGCTCTTTTCCTTTGTAAATATTTTTCTCTTCTGGTTGGTCCCAATTAGAGGGTGGCAAGATATGAGGATGATGATTCATGATATGGATGGTTGAAGTGCTAGGAACAATTTCATCATAAGGACCCTTCATGACTCCCTCGTTGATGTTTACATTAGATAAAGTTACCCCCAAAATTATGGAGGTATTACTGACATGGTTAGATCCCTTGATTTTTTAATAACTGAAGTTTTACTACTTAAGATTATCAATTATCTACACTGGTTGTAGGGTACCCTATTCATGTAGGCCTAATCCTTCCTTTGATACTCCATTCGTTGACAAACTGCAATTGAATATCATTTGTCATGGAAACAAGATGTTACTTCTTTTATGCTTTTCTAGGAATCTTCAAAGATAGTAGGTGTAGACATCTAAATTTAATCACTTTCATATGATTAAATTTACTGTCTTTCTGTCTATCGTGTCAATATTAATTTATTAAAGTAATATTACACCTTTCGTCTCGTATCGGTAAAGTATGTAATTTAATAATTAATACTTTATCTTCCACCTTATTCCTCTCTAAATTAAATAAATACGCTAATTTATTTAATTTAGTCATTTTCTCCTTTTGATTTAAAATCAATTTAAAATTCCTCACTTTCTCTCTCCTTGTCACATCCTCCATAACCTTGCCCTAATCTGAATTAATTTAATTAATTCATGATTATGATGTGCATCCTCTTAATCATAGATTAATGTCACATCCTCCTACATTTGCCACTTGCCTCTAATCTTCCATTAATTAGCCTAATCAAATGTTTGCACAACCTTAACCAAGGTCATTAGCCTTTTTTAGCACCACTTTTTGGTCAATTCTTCATTTTTTCCTTTTTGGATATTGACTCTCCTTCCCATGAGAATGATGTGAATTTTTAATTCACATTTTTGTCTTTCCAAGGCTTCTAGAACCTTGGACTTGTCACAATCTCCACATGTGACCAAGTCCCACCTTTTTGGAGCCCACCTTTTATCCTCTAGATCCTCCTAAGAATGTGAATTTTTAATTCACATTTATATCCCCAACCACCTTTCCTTTTCCCATGTAGATTTTTGAGGAATTCCAAAATTCCTCAAATGTCTCTTTCACTCCCACTTGGGGACAAGAAATCCCTTTTTGTGGAAATCTTCCATCTCATATACCTCCTTTGTCCACTTCATCCTCCACATGTCAAGATGTGAGGGCTTGTGGGTTCTCAACCCACCATAGCCCTTCATCTTGGCCTTATTGGAGCAATCTTGACCATTGAATTCTCTAGAGAATTCAAATTCTCCTATAAATACCCCCTCCTTAAGGGCATTTTCAACACTTGAATTTTCATAACTACATGCTGCTAATTTACATCCTCAATCCTTTGCCATCATTTAGCCATCTCTCTTGATCATATTGCACATTCAATCTTGCATTTAGTCATTCAAACAATCATCTAAGGAGCACACAAATCATTCCAAGCAAGGGTCAATCAAGGAGAAATCAACAGCAAGGAAGGTGAAATTCTTTGTGTCTTATTTTGTCCATTTTCCTTATTGTTTATCACTCTTTTGGCTAATCTTGAGGTGTCCTTGGTCTTTTATCACTTGCATTTCTTAGTTATTTTGCATATTAGAGAAGGATAAATTCCAAGGTATCACATATACTAATACCAAAGAAGGAGAAACTAGAGACTCTAGAGGAGTACAAACTAATTTCCCTTTTTAACACAACTACAAGATCCTTGCAAAAGTTGTGGCAAATAGGGTGAACAAGATATTACCTAATATAATTTATAAGGAGCAAAAATGATTTGTTCTCAGTAGGTCAATTTTGGATGGTGTTATCATTGTAAAAGAGGCAATTCACTCAATTCAAAAGACAAAGAAACAAACTATCTTGATTAAGCTTGATATAAAGAAGGCATATGATAGAGTAAATTGGAGATTCTTGTTCAAAGTCATTGAAGCATTTGGGTTTCATAGCAGATGGTTGAATTGGATATTTAACTGGATTGCTTTCCTGAGATATTCGGTACTCTTAAACAACACACCTGAAGGTTTTTTAGTGCTTCTCAGGGTTTAAGATAGGGGGATCCTTTATCCCCCTTCAAGTATTCATAATCATGGTAGAGGCTCTTGGGAGATCAATCATGAAAGCTTCAGTTGAAGGAAATATTGTTGGGACTCAAATATCATGGGATATTCCTATGACCACTCATCGATAATTCACAGATGATACAATTTTTTGGGGCTATGTGGGAAAGAGAGGCTAGAAACTTCAAGAAAATATTGGACGACTATTCTATTGGATTTGGACAGGAGGTAAGTAAAGAGAATTTAGAAGTTTTTTTATTTTTCACTAAACCAAATAAGGAAAATCAGATATTAAGAGTCCTAAAATTCAGAAAAGGAAAATTTCCAAGAAAATATTGTTGAGTGCACAAGACAATTGAGAGGGGGGTGAATCAGTTGTCAAGATCCTCATAGGAAATCAGATTCACATTCTTTCATTAACCCTTAATCTGTTATTGTGATTTAGTATGAAAATAAAATAACAAAAATTGAAATAATTCAACACCACACACAAGAGAACACTAGATTTATGTGGAAAAGGCAAGATGCGAAAAACCACGGTGAGGACTAGCTCACAATATAAAGTAATATCAACATCAATTACAAAGGGCTCACTACCAGAGGGCTCATTGCCCAAAAGAAAGAAGGGACCACTGCCAAAGGCTCACTATCAGAATATAAAAGATAAAAAAAGAAAGTTGCAGTAAGAAATCCATCTCAATGCAACAAGAAAAACCATCACAATATCAACAACACCTTCTCAGCTTTACTGAAGAATTGTAGACACCTTCTACTCACTGCATCCAACAATTTAAATCATGAAAGCTCGTAGTACACTTCTCAAATTCACACCTTATAAATTTTCAATTTACATTATTTGCATCACACTTCTTGCTTCTCATCTCTCAACAACTCAATACAACTCAACACTTATTTATATCATCTTTGACCTTGAAAATATTTTTCAAGTTTGGCTATGTACCTCAACCATGTAAATTCAAATTAGGTTGACACCAAAAAATTCCCATGGTGGAAGGGAATGAAGGCGAACCAAAACACTCCTTATCTAGGACCTAAATCCAGTCATACATGCTACACCATGCTTCCACAAACACTAAAGTACCTTCACATTTAGAGTAAACACCTAGGTCGGTCATTACCCACATAAAAACCATTAAAATTTAAGTACATGCTTCCTATGATTAAAAAACAACTTGTCAATAATAAATGTCACTTGAACATACTGTTACCTATTTTTCACTATGAGCTCAAACAAGTAGAGCTGAATTAGATTCATCATTGATAGGAACATGTATAATCAGATCGTTTCAATCAACTGATATTGTTATGAGTAGTGAGAAATGTGCTCCCACAAGGGTTGAGCCATTTCTGATAAGAATTGGGACCATCCACAAACTAGGAATGTTTTATTTCTGGTGCAAGTGCAGTGCGGGAGGTACGGCCATTCTGGTGCGGAGATGGAAAAAATGCCGCACCTTTCATTTTCCTTTTCCTGCGGAAGCAGGAGCGGAGTTGTGTTTGACTAAGAACCTTAGCCTTGGCGAGATGGGGACAAAGTCAGAATGTAAACACCTCCTTTGTCTAGTTTAGGATCTTCCCCGGGTCTGGTCCCAAAAAGGCTGCGGGGGTGGAACGAAATGAGAATGGGACACATTTTCATTTAGTACAGTTTCATATATGGTCTGGGCTTTGAAAATAATTGAGGCAGGCTCGGGGTCGGGATAGGAACTGGATAAGAACCAAAACATGACACAAGAGGACGGGGCGGAGACAAAACCGAAATAGAACTTCACAAAGTTCGAAGTTCGATTCCCGGTCTGGATCTGGTCGATAAAGGTCAGACGGTCGATCAGCGAAATTTTTGGTAAAAGAAACAGCCAACAGAACAAGAGGAGAAACAGCATAGAAGCGGTGAGTTGGGATGACGCGGGAGGAGGCAGGTTGGGATGAAGGCCACAGAGCATGAAACTTGGAAAAGTTTTTGTTTTGGTTCCGGTCACAACGAACAAAGAAAACAAAGAAGAAAGAAGCAATGCGAGGGTTCGGTAAATGGAGGCATACCTCGGTTTTTTGTCGTTTTTTCTCTAAAATGCCTCCCAAAGTTACAACCAACACTGACCATGGTGGACTCCAAGCAGAAGGAGAAGTCCATCAAAGAAAAACACAACTTGAGCACAACTGAAGTCAGTAAGAGTTATCAAGAGTGTTGTGTTTTCCGACTTGGAGTCTTTTTCATGCAAAAGACAAGATGGAGATAATGATGGAGTTTTCTTTCACTTTGCTTCAGTTCCATATCAGTTTTGAAGATATTTTGATTATGCATGACATGAGATGGAGTTCTAGTCATCATGGGCGGATTGATATAAACAAGGAGGTTTTCGCATGCTTGGACCCATTTTTTGTGGGATTTTCAGTGCAGTTTGAATACTCTATAGTTCAGTTATGAGTTGATGGTTGGTTTGAGGTTGAGTTCACTCATTTTTGCATGAGTTTGGGCCTTCTTTTCAGGGACTTTTTCTTTTGCTCATGGATTACTTTGGAGTTATCATTTTTACATTGAGATTGACTTCTAGTTTCATCTTCATGCTTTGGAGAGGTTTATTGTATAAAGTGAAATAACTTAGTCATTTTTTCACTAGTTCTTATTTTTCATCTTCTCTGGCATACCTTTTTGTAGAGAGAAAGATTTGTAAATCAGCTTTTTACATTAATACAGTTTTACAACTTTATAGGTTATCATTTTTGTAGAGTTTCCTTCTTTTCATTATGGCTATTCAGTATTAGCCTTCTTAGATTCAAGAGTTTTGTATTTATTGAATGTTTAAGATGTGAATTTAATGTGTTTGATTTCAAAGCCTTTAAATTCCTATCACGTTCATGAATACATGTACACGAAAAAAGAAATTCTAGTTACAGATCATAAGTTGTGATGTTAATTTATCCTCTCCTTTAGGTTGTGAAAATATCATTTTCCTTCATTAAGAATGGATTATCAGGCCTTCTAATGAAACACTTATGTAATTAGATTTCCCAATTTGAGTTGTGAAAATAGATTCCATAATAATCAGTTGTGAATCAATCTTCTCATAAATATCATTTAGGTGCATCACCGAGGTTTTAGTTTTAGTTCATGCATTCAATTTAGTCCCTTTTACCCTTTTCTCAGAATAAATTATTCAAGTACCTAATTGATCATTCCACAAACACTAAAGTACCTTCACATTTAGAGTAAACACCTAGGTCGGTCATTACCCACATAAAAACCATTAAAATTTAAGTACATGCTTCCTATGATTAAAAAACAACTTGTCAATAATAAATGTCACTTGAACATACATTGGAATATTCCATGAACACCCTGAAATCCAACAATTCCTTCACAACAACTTTCACCTAAAGAATGTACACACCCAACTGTACACTTAGACAACTCTGCCATACACTGTAACTTAAGAAACCAACTTTTGGAGCACCAAACCACGAACACCTTCAGCTGAAGAAAGATACAAACACCATTAGCATACTTATAGATCCACAAGACTTGAAACCCAACTGCGGAGAAACACAAAGAAAAAATATTTCTCCTAGACACCTTTGCAATACACAGTTCACACATTGGTGAAAACAACTTCCTTTGTGTAATGATCTAACACACCAAATTTTGGATATAACATCTTTGAATACCTCTAATCAATATATCCAAAAATGCATGAGTATATCTTCAACCTAGAAGAAATGCAAAGCAAAACCATAACACAACTCTGCAACATAAAACACCACTGTAGCACACTGTTTCCTCTTTTTATTCAATTTTTCCAAAATCACTTGGAAACCAGGAACCAAAGACACATCCTCATCACTGTTGAACCAATTGCAACATAACAACTCAAGCATAGACAAAATATTATCAAATCAACTCTAGATATTGACACCAATAGCTTACTAATGATAACATAATGCAACTAATCAAAGCATCATTAGTGCACCAACATAGATGACAACACCACCAACTGCACATACTTAAGTGCAACAAAATATTTTTCATACAGTTGACACCAATGACAACACCAACTACTCATACTTACAACAATCTTCCCCTTTGTCATTGATGACAACACATGATGTGACAAACCACCAACAACAAATACAACAACTCTAATCACCAACATACTACTTGATACCAAATATTTTGCTCACCCCCCCTTATACAACTATCTCATTACTTTTACATATTGATTTGTTCCCCTTTGCAACTTAATTTCACATGTCTCACTTTCCCTTTTTTCTTTTTCATATTTTTCACATGAATCTCTCCCCATTTGATATCAATGGTAAAGGAAAAATATTTGCATCATTTCTTCTCCCCCTTTGTCATTAATCAAACTTCTCACAATTTCTCTACAACTTTCTTTCCTTTATTTATTTGCATGCTCCCCCTTATGAACACACACCAAACTGCATCAATCAACAATCACTCACTCCCCCTCACTGCAACAACCAACAATGCCACTACCTACTCCCCCTGAGAGGTAGCCACCAACATCAGTCCAGACCAAAGAATGAATCTTGAGATCCACTGGGATGATGCATTTCCTTATGCATCTAGTTCAAAGGAGTGAAAATGACCTCCAACTTATCTCGAAGATACTAAAAAATATCATTAAGAAGAGCCTTAGTAAATATATCAGCAACCTGATCCTTTGTAGGACATATTCAAGCTTCACTTCATTCTCTACAACCTTCTCTCTCATAAATTGATATCTAATTAAGATATGCTTTTTCATTGTATGCATTACCAGGTCCTTTGAAATATTGATAGCACTTGTATTGTCAGAAAAGATAGAAATTGGTTAATCATACACTATTCTAATATCCTTCAATGTTTGCCTCATCCACAACACCTGTGTGCAACAAGATGCTACTACAATGTAATCTTCCACTGTAGTAGATAAATATACTGAATCTTGTTTTTTGCTTAGCCATGATACCAATCTGCATCCAAGAAAGAATGCACCACCACTTGTACTTTTACTGTCATCTACACAACCAACCCAATCTGTAATCGTGTAAACACTCAGAGTGAAATCAATATCCTTTGGATACCACAAGACATAATATAGAGTGCCCTTCAAGTATCTGAATATCCTTTTCACTACTGCAAAATGTGACTCTCTAGGATCTTCTTGAAATCTAGCCATAAGATAAATTGCATGCATGATATCTAGTCTAGTAGTAGTTAGATATAACAATCCTCGAATCATTGATATGTACTTTCTCTGATCAACCTTAGGAGATTCATCTTTCTTACTCAACTTGCAACCAATAACCATATGGGTACATGTCAGTTTAGAATCTTCCATTCCAAACTTCTTCAACATTTCTTTGACACACTTTGATTGTGAAATGAAAATACCTTTATCTATTTGATTAATTTGTAGTTCAAGGAAAAAATTCATTCCCCAAACATAGAAATTTTAAACTCTTTCCATTTCTCTTCTGCAAACTTCTTACACATAGCTTCATTTCCTTTAAAAATTATGTCATCAACATACACTACCACAATCAAGACTTGATCTTTTTCAACTTTAAAGTAAAGATTGCTATATGCAGTACTTTTATTGAATCTTTGTTGTAATAAGTACCTATCCAACCTTACATGCCAAGATCTAGGATATTGCTTCAATTCATATAATGCCTTCTTTAATCTGTAGACCATATCCAGTTTATCTAACAATTGAAATCCTTCTGGTTGTTCTATGTATACCTCTTCTTACAATTCTTTATTCAAGAAAGTAGACTTCACATCCATTTGATAAACTTTGAAATACTTATGTGTTGCAAAAGACAAAAAATTTGTGATAGCTTCCATTCTTTCCAGTACAGAAAATGTCTCCTCAAAATGTATTCCTTCAACTTGTGAGTAGCACTTACACACAAGCCTTTACTTGTTTCTTACCACTTCTCCACTCACATTCAATTTGTTTTTGAATACCTACTTAGTTCCAATCACATTTTTGTTTTCTAGTATTGGGACAAGTTCCCAAGTTTGATTCTTCTTAGTATGCAATAGTTCTTCTTCCATAGCCTTGATCCAATACTCATGCTTGCATGCCTCAATCAATTTTTTAGGTTCAACTTCATAAAGTAAACATAGATTTACTTGTTCTTCAACAAATTTCCTTCTTGTCAATACGCCTTTGGTCTTATCTCCAATGATTTGATCTTTAGAATGATTCTTCTACACATAATTAGGAGTCTTTTCTAGAGCTTCTTCCTCTTCAATATATAGTTCTTTTTCTTTAGCTTTTACTTCTTATCTCTAAAGAAGACTCATCTGATTCATATCCACCTATCACTGGTCACTAAATTCTTCTGATAATATTCATCAACCTTGAAACTTGCACTCTCAACAATCTTTCTCAATCTCTTGCTATAGCATCGGTAAGCTTTGCTTCTAGTAGAATATCCAAGGAATATACCTTCATTAGAACTTGCATCAAAATTTCCTAAGTTTTCTTCATCTCTTTTGATATAACATTTTCTTTCAAACACTTTGAAGTACTTTACAGTAGGAATCCTTCCATACCATAGCTCATAGGAAGTCTTTGTGCTATTTCCTCTTGCTTGAACTCTGTTAAGTATATAAAAGGCAGTATGAATTGCTTCTCTCTAGTAGACTTTTGGTAGATTTGATTTTTTCATCATTGTCCTTGTAGCTTCTTGAATAGTCTTATTATTTCTTTCAACTACTCCATTTTGCCGAGGATTCCTAGGGGTAGAAAAGTGCCTCTTTATGCCACAATTATCACAAAAGATGTTAAACTCATTGGAGGTGAAATCTCCACCTCTGTTAGACCTCAAACATTTTATTTTCAGATCCATTTAATTTTCAACCATAACTTTAAATGCTTTAAACTTATCTAGAACTTCTAATTTTTCTTTCAGAAAAGTAGCCCATTTCATTCTAGAGTAATCATTAATTAATAGCATGAAATACCTGTCACCTTGAAGAATTCTTACTCTAGTAGGAACAAAAATATTTATATACACTAATTTCAATAGTTTGATAGTAGATTTTCTTTTACTTTGAAACTTCTTCTTGTTTGCTTTCCAACTTGACATTCCTTGCAGAAAACATTGATACTTTATAATATTTGGTAGATCTCTCACAACTTGAACTGTACTGATTCTCACTAGGTTGTCAAAATTAATGTGACACTTCCTTCTGTTCCATAGCCAACTTTCATTAATTTTAGTCATAAAGCAATGACCATCAACACCCTTAAGTTGATAAAAATTTCCATCTGTCCTTCTTCCAACAACAATTATAGTTTCAAAGCCTTTTCTAATCTCATATCCATCATCCTGAAACATAAGATTGAATCCTTTGCTACACAATTGTCTAACACTCAAGAGGTTATGTCTTTGAACCGTAACATAAAGAACATCATCAATATTATGCTTGCCATCAAAATTGATTGAACCGTTTCCACATATCTTAGCAAATGTATCATCACCAAATATAACAAGTACCCCTTCATATTTCTCAAGTTTAAAAACTTACTCTTTTCACAAGTTATATGATTAGAGAATCCATTGTCAATGATCCAGTAGTTCTTCTCTTGTATAGCATGAAAAACAGATACCAAAGTGCCTTCAATATTATCCCTTGCCTCTGGAGTATTTTTCTTCACACATCTTTCAGAGTTAGTATAATTGGTTTCATCTTTTAAAGCCATGAAAAAAATTTCACTACCATTATCATTCTCACAATTAGATTCATCATCATAAATACTTGCATCTTCTCTAACATGATAGCTTTTCTTAATAATCTTACCTTTGTTCTCCTTATTTTTGTCATTCAAATCTCTATTTGGACATCTTCAAGCATAATGACCTATCTTTCCACAACTGAAACATTTAAAAGGAAAATTACCTTTGTACTTACTAGTATCCTTTTTCATCTTTCTTACAAAGTTTACTTCCAAATCATCAAGATCCTCTTGATTTGCTTCTTCAGTCTTCTCTAATTTTCCAACCTTAAAAGCAGTCTCAACTTTTGCACCATTTGTACCAAATTATCTCATCTCAAAAATAGTTAGTGATCCATACAATTGATCTCTGATATATTGATTCAGATTTGGATATTCCTCAATAGCAGAAAATTTATGATTATAAGATTTAGGAAGAGTTTGAGAATTTTCTTTGCCACTTCTTGTTCTTTGAGTTTTCCACCAAGACCTCTAATGGAACTGACAACTTCATCTACCCTCTGCATGTAGCTTGTCATTTTTTCATCTTCAAACATCCACAGGTTCTCAAACATGATCTTTAGATTTTGGATCTTAGCTTGTTTGACCTTATCATCTCCTTCATAAATGCTTTCTAATTTTACCCAGATTTCTCTAGCATTTTTTATATTCATAACTTTCACCAATTCAAATTAGCAAGACCACTTAAGAGAGAATACCTTGCTTTACCATTTCTTTCATAGGCCTTGATCTCATCATCAATACTTGGACCATTTACAAGCATAGTATATCCATCTTTAACTAACTTCCAGAAATCAAATCCAAGATAAACCAAAAATATTTCCATCCTTGTCTTCCATAATGCATAATCCATTCCATAAAAAATAGGAGCATCTTTCTTGTGTGCCATCCCAGATATACCTCAAGTAGTTAAGCTTTCTTCCAAGGAACCTTACTTTGATACCAATTGTTTAGTGCACAAGACAATTGAGAGGGGGTTGAGTGAATTGTACTTTAAAAATTCAAGACCATCATAAGAAATCATATTCACATTGTTCAATTAAACCTTAATTTTTTTATAGTGATTTAGCATGAAAATTAAATAAAAGAAACTGAAACAAATCAACACCATACACAAAAGAACACCGGATTTACATGGAAAACTAAAGATGGGAAAAAAACATGGTGAGGATTAGCTCACAATATAGAGTAATATCAACACTGATTACAAAGGGCTCATCGCCAGAGGGATCATTGCCCATAAGAAAGAAGGGCTCACTGCCATAATAGAAAAGATGATAGAGAAGAAATTTACAGTGAGAAATCCATCTCAATGCAACAAAAAAAACCACCATGATATCTCCAACACCTTCACAACTTTACTAAAGAACAGTAAACACATTTTTCTCACTGCATCCAACAATCTAACTCATGAAAGCTCACATTACACTTATGAAATTCACACCTTACAACTCTAAAATTTGCATTATTTGCATCACACACTTCTTGCTTCTCATCTCTCAACAAATCAACACTTATTTGTACCATCTTCAACCTTGAAAACATTCTCCAAGGTCGACTATGCACCTCAAACATGTAAATTTAAATTAGGTCAGCACAAAAGCATTCCTACGGTGGAAAGGAATGAAAGCGGGCCACAACACTTCTTAGCTAGGACCTAAATCCATTCATACATGCCATGCCACACTTCCACAAATGCCAAAGCACCTTTGCACTTAGTGTAAACGCCCAGGTCGACTGTTACGCATGTAAACACCATTAAAATTTAAGTATACACTTCCTTTTATCCAACAACATCTCATGAACAACAAATGTCACTTGAACATAGATTGGAATATTCCACGAACACCCTAAAATCCAACAAATTCCTTCACAATGACTTTCACCTGAAGAATGCACACACCTAGTACACTTAGAAAACTCTGGCATACATTGTAACTTAAGAAAACAACTTTCAGAGCACCAAACCACAAACACCTTTAACTGAAGAAAGATACAAACACCATAAACATAATTCTAGATCCACAAGACCTAAAACCAAACCACGAAGAAATGCAGAGCAAAAATATTTCTCCTAAACACTCTGCAATACATAGTTCACACATTGGTGAACACAACTTCCTTTGCACAATGATCCAACACACCAAATTCTGGATATAATACCTTTGAACACCTCTGATCAACATATTTGAAATGCACGAACAAATCTTCAACCTAGAAGAAATATAGAGAAAAACCAAAAAACAAATTTGTAACATAGAACATCACTGCAACAAACTATTTCCTCTTTGAAACACTGAAAAATAGGTTCATAGGGATTCACCAATGTAAGTTTACAAAAAAAAGAAAGGGGAAAAATGGGGTGTAATGAACCTATATTTCTTCCATTTCATTAGGAAATGAGATCCCCAATGGTAGAATTGACTTTCAACCTTTAGGTGAGTCAACCCTATGGGAGATCTTGCAATTTCCTTATGATTAAGGCTGAGGTAAATATGTCTGAAATGCACTTTTGGGAGATAAATGAAAAATACTAAACAAATCCAATTATACAATGTGAAACTTGAATCGTCAATTTAAAGCATAACATAAAAAAAAAACTTCTAGCAGATATGAGAAGGGGAAATTGATGTGTACTAGTCACCAAAAGCTATTGCTAAGTGTTCTTCTAGGACCGATTCACCCTAGGGAAAATGTGTCTTGCTACAGGGATCAAAAATATTATTTCACAATCCTTTTTTCTCGGATCTGCACTCCTGATTCCTTCAGATCTCACAGTTGGAAAGTTAGAAATAAATTCTGCAAGTGAGTTTCTGTGGCTTGACAACTTCGATGACAACTTTGACAACTTTGCAAAATTGCACTTTTGATCAATCTTCAATCCTTCTTCACCTATAAATCTGCACATACAAAGAGAGGGAAAATTTGTTTATTTTTGGTGAATGGGGGTTTTCCTTGGTCAAACCCCGTTTTGATAATTAAACTTTGAAATGAAATGAAATCATAAATGGAAGGAATGATGAATGAGCAATGCTATACATTGCAACTCACCAAACCCTTTAATGGCTTCCCTTGGAGGAGTGAAGTCTAACACATCTCTCCAAGGATTGAGCTTGCATGGAATGGCTTGATTGGATGTTGATCTTGATGCTTGAAAACTTGAAACCTACATCACAATGTTAGCTCCAAAAACATGCATAGATGCAAATAACTTTGACATGATGTTTGAGATCTTGAATGTTATTGTAGAAGACTGATAAATCTTCTCTTGAATGCTCTTGAAAATAATATTTTCTCATATATGAAATTTTCCTTCTTGATTCCTAATGTTGAATTGATAACATAACCTTGTATTTATAGGTATTTTTCTAATTTCCCAATAATTAAAAAAATCAAAAGCTAAAAATTGCAACTTAAATTGGGATACCTAAACTACTACCAAAAACATATTTTAAATTGCGTTTTGGAAGGGCGAATGGTTCCTAGGACCTAAATCTAAGAAAACCAATTTTCAAGGTGTTTAATTTGATGTTTGCAATTATTTAATATAGGCTCCCCTTTCAAAAAATGAAATTAATTAGGCTTTTAAATGCATAATTGGGTCAATTAGAGGCTTAATTAAGTCCAATTGATTAAGGGACCCAAATATAGTGTAAAAATGTAAAGGTATACATTTTTCTACACTACACTCTTTTTATTCAAATTTTGTCAAATGCACTTGGAAACTAGGCATCAAAGACATATCCTCTCATTATTGAACTAACTGCAACATAGAAACTCAACCATAAAAAAAAGCTTATCAGAGAAACACTAGAGGTTGACACCAATAGCTTATTAATGACAACATAATGCAACTAATCAAAGCATCATCAATTCACCAACATAGATGATAACATCACCAATTACACATACTCTTGCAACAAACTCTTTCTCATACAGTTGACACCAATGACAACACAAGATTGTTGACATCAATGACAACACCAACTGCTCATACTTGCAATAAATATCTTGGAATGCATCTTTCCATAGGGTTATAGATAGGAAAAAATTGGGATTTGATGAAGGATAGGGTGGATAATAGGCTGGCCTCTTGGAGAGGTAAATGGTTATCTTGGGTTGGGAGATTAACCATGCTCAAGGTTGTAATCACAACTCTCCCAATATATATGATGTCGTGTATTCCCTTATCTGTTGGTTCTAGAAAAAGCATCAATTAGAAAATGAAGAAATTCTTTTGGCAAGACAATTCAGTACAATAGAAATATCCTTTGGTGGGATGGGAAAAAATATGTAAGTTAAGGAAAGTTGATGGTGTTGGGTTAAAAAGCTTATTGTGTCAGAATAAAGCCCTAGGGGTAAAACTTGTGTGGAAGATATATACCAATCCAGAACTTAAATGGGTGAAAATTTTGAAGGAAAAATATCTAGATGAGGGAGAGACAAGCATATTCACCTCAAGAACACTCCCAACGAGATCTAGGATATGGAATTTCTTAAGAGCCAATTGTGATTTGATAGTAGATTATCTAACATGGGACATCAGGGATGGAAGCTCTGACCTCTTCTAGGAGGATTCTTGGGGGGTTACCAAATTTTGGAAGGAAGAGAGGAGTTAGAACAAGCAAGAATTGCTACCAAACTGGCATGGGGAAATAATGTACAAGATTATTTGAACATCTGTATAGAAAACAATTTCTATAAGGGAAAATAGAAGTGTGTGTGAGAGTTGGGACTGAATAATGAGGTGGTTGAAGTGTATGAAATAAAATTGAGTGAAAGAATAGTATGTATTAGGGATGGGAAAGATAAACTAAGATGGCATGATTCCCCAACTGCATATTACAACACAAAAAGATGGCTATAGCATGTTGGTAAGAAATCAAGAGTTTGGGGCAAAGTTACCAAGCAACCTTTGCTGGAATAAAGATTTTTTATCGAAAGATGGAATGTTCACTTGGGTTGCAGTGCAAGGAAGGGTACTTATAGTAGATAGGTTCATCAAAATGGGCTATAGTGGTCCATCTAGATGTGTATTGTGCAAACAAGAGGAAGAAATGAGGGACCATATCTTCTTAAATTGTCAGTTCTCTCTCAAATGTTGGCAGTGGCTTTGTGCCAAACTTCATTTACAGGTAGCCTTCCCCAACAACATACAAAATATGCTAAAGGCCTGGCCCATTCTAAAGAAAAATGTAATTTTCTCTAGCCTTTGAATAACGATTCCATAATTAGGGTGCATCCTAGCTTCGGTTACTTAGCAGGTTACCATGATTCGACTCTCGGCTCGAGTATGGTTGTGTCCCGACCTTGCGATTCTGAAAAAAGTTTAATAGGGGCGTGTTGCATTCTCGTTAAAAATAAAAATAAAAAAATAAAAAATAACGATTCCATCATTATTACTTTGGGAAGTATGGAAGGAGAAGAATAGACATATCTTCCAAAATAACGAAATACCCATTCACTCATTTTTGAACAAACTAGGGGCAGGTATTGTGGAGGTGACTAACTCCAAAACTGGGAACACAAACAAAAAGTAGGTTAACTTCATAGAATGGGACATAATCATGAGGAGTAATTGGCATGGTCTTCAAATTCCACCTTATGTGGGGGTGGGTGGTTTGAAGACTCAAGATGACAAGAAGATTGTGAAATGGGAACCACCTGATGTGGGGTGGTATAAGGTAAACTTCGACGAGGTTGCAAGAGGAAACCCTAGAATTTCTAGGGCTAGCTGCATCATCAGAGACTAGCAGGGGAAAGTTCTAGGTAAGTTGACAACCTCACTCCCCATTGAGACACATAATGCAACAGAAATGCAAGAAATGATCCTTGGTCTCAACTTCTATTTAGAACTAAAGCTACCTAATGTGGCAATAGAAGGAGATTCAACATTGATCATAAATTCCTTACGAACTAGACAAATGAAAAATAGGAAGCTTGGGGCCATAGTAGAAAATACTTTGAAGTTATTGGATGGTTTTCCACACTATATGTTAAACCACACACCGCGAGAGGAAATTTGGAGGCGGATAAGCTCTCAAATTTGGGGGTAGATGAACTCTCGATCGAAGCTATTGTCCATTATATCTTTGTGGGAGGTTGGGAAGGCAAATTTCCACAAACGAAGTTGTGGAAAGTCAGACTCAAAAAGATTCGATTAAACTATTGATGGGTTCTCATCTATGGCTACATTGCCTTACATCAGAATAATAAAAGGGATAATGTTCGGGAAATTCATATCATCACAGATTTCAGACAGTAAGAGGGGGTTGTAACAAAGTTTCAAAAATAGAGCAATGGTTTACCGCTTTCCACAATCGATGTTGTGGAAAGCCTGAAAAGGTGGTATCGATTCCTTTACCTTCAACAAGGCATTCAAGTCTCGGATCACTAAAGTTTGGGGGGAGAACGGGGAGGTTAAAATGAAGGCATTCAAGCATCTCAATTAGTAAGGCTCGGTTTGAGGATAGGCAACTTAAAATAAGTCATGGTGGGAAAGTCGTCACTCTAAATTTTTACCTTGGAACATGGTTTGTTGGGGTTGAGGTGGCGGGTTTAGTTAGCAGTGGTGGAATATGGGGGGCTCTAGCACAATCACCACATCATTGGCTATTATGGCTGGTGATGTGACATATGCAGGAGATCCTGATAACACACACTTAGAAATCATCCAGATGGTCTTTTCAAATTATGCAAAATCACACCATTTTAGCATAGTTACCAGCGAAAAACCTACTTTTAAGATACAGTCGAAGGGAAAGGACTGGCATGGTCATGTCACATGGGTGATGACAACACAGACTTGGTTTTATATGGCTGAACACTAGGAAATTTAATGCATAAAACTCGAGAATCTTTGGTAGACACGCATAAACATGAAAAGTTAATAATTATAAGCAATGAAATTATCATTTCACAAGGAAATAAGCCTATTTAGGAGACACATCAGGTCAAAACCTTATCACAAGTGAGCTATAAAAGGCTTAAAGGGCTTTAAATCCGCATAGGCTACCACGATAATTCATTAGTTGATGGCAGAGCTTTCAAAATTCATTGTGTTAATGTTTGTAGAGACCATCGGTACGGACACTCTGATAAGATTGGAGGGTGAAGTGAGGAAAATGGCATTTCTCAGGGGAGTCACAGACCAGAGGATCAAGCGCATTATCATAATTGATGACTTCCTTTCTCTGGCAGCGGTGAAGGTAATTATGGGGAGGGTGTTTCTGGAGGAGTGCAAGCTGTATTGTGTTGACACACACATTGTGTCCAGATTTCTTGCGGTGCTGCTAGACCTGAGGGTAGAAAAGGCTAAGGCGAAGGAAAGTTTTTAAAGTAGATCTGCTAGGAGGATTAAGGGAACCATTGGATGTCACCACCCCAAGAGTTGGGGTCCCTCGTCTGAGAGATTTGACACTACTGCAGGTGCTGGGAGAGGTAGTGAAATACTACCCCTTCATTCTAGACTTGAAGGGCATGGTGCTGATGGAACATAGGAGAATGGTGAAGGATGGATTTAAATTTTTAAGAAAGATGTTGCATATCACTCTAGTTCAAGACTTCAACTGGATCCAGAATTCAGATCCTTTGTTGAAGATAACGGTTTTCTGTGATCAAGAATGACAGCTCGGGATAAATCGTATAGTATTTTACATACTCTCTTGTCAACAGTCTGTGGTTAGTTCATATGGTCTATGGTAGGGTAGAATTTCTCCATAGTTGCAGCTAATAGTAATGCTTGAAATGAATTGGCTCGCATAACCATTTTGAATTTTGAATGTAATAGATGTATATGCCGGGAAAGTTGGGGATTGGGATTTTTTTGGAAGGGAAAAATTGAAGGCAAGTAACTCTTGCATGTGATCTCGCACGGGTAGCTGAGTTGGCTTGGGCAGTGGGTTTGCTCCCCATTGGTCTTGGGTTCGACTCTCTCCCGAGTTTAAGAGGTGGGACTTCTTGTGGGCGGAGGATCTTACCCGCAGGGGGCTAGTCTCGCCCTAGCTTGTATGGGTTGTTAGGCCACTGGGCTAGGTCGCAAGGACACCCTTGTTGTAAAGAAAACAAAACTCTTGCATTTGATGGCTTGAATGGTAGAATGTACATTAAATTATGAATAAAAAGAAGTCAAACATAATGCTAATTGAAAATTAAAAAAATACATACATTAAATTATTTTTAAAATTTAAAAAATATCATGGACTAGAGGGGAGAATCCTTGTCAAAAGTATATAATTTGTGTTTATTTATGATGAACAATTAAAATATGAAGTGATGACTTTTTTCCAAATATTTAATAAAGATATTTACAACTTTTTCAAAAAACCACACTAAATATTCAAGTTAACTAAATGAAAAAAATTAAAGAAAAAATATGAAATTTAGTATATTAATGTGAAGGCTTGTCAAGCTTATTTTTCTTCTTTTGAGCAATTCAATTATAATGTCTATCTTAAAAATCCTATATAATATTATTTTTTCTAACTTACATTAAAAATTATACATTTCATTAATTTACACAATTTTAAAATTCAAAATATATCAATTTCAAGTTAAAAAGTTCAACTTGTGCTGATCCTTTTCTTTATAAAGAGGTGACACAATTATCTTGAAGATGTTGCCAATATGGACTAAGAACCCCTTTTAACAATCAAGACTTGCCAACAAGATGGGACAATCTTGAGGATAGTAATTCATCACCTACTAGGTTTACTTTTTTAGTTGTTAGCCTTCCACACTTGTTAAATTTATTTTTCTTGATGTTAGTTTGTGGTTGTTAAATGATGTTAATATTATTTATATTTTAGGCTATTCATAGTTTGGATTTTGAGGTGTGATTTCATTCCACTCCCTTTGTAGTGAATATGGTGTATACACCTAAAATTACTTCTTGACAATTTTTTTATCATCAACCCAATTCACATCAATGCACCTAAATTAATTAAATAAATTATAATTTATTTAATTAATTATCATGATTTAAGGTCATGATACTAGTAGAGAGACAAGAAAGGTGGTGGTATGGAGCTGTTTTGGTGCAGTGAGGTCTATGTGAGGTCACAACTTCATTCCCTCAAGGGTTTTTGGTCCTATGATTTGTAGGGGAGTGATCCCATAATAATGAGTCCCACTTTTTGGCCAAATAGGACATTGAAATTAACATTTTTAACTAAATATTAACTTTCTAACACCTATAGCAACTAAACCATTAGGAACTCGAAAATGATGTGAACTATTGATTTGTGTTTAAATTCTAAATATATTTTTAAAAAATAGAAATAAATTGTAATTTTTTACGTAACTTTTAATAACTTATTTTTTATAGTAAACAACATTTTTTAAAAGTGATGTTTATGTCAGAATACATAATTTTCTTATAGAAATGATAAAATTATAATTTTTAAATATAGATTTGTAACATCAATATCTAGCACATTGATATTTTTTCATAATTTTTTGTTGCATTTTTAATTAATTTTTGAAGTTAGAATAATTATAATTTGGACATAGGTGTATGCCACAATACATAACTTGTTTTGTGTGTATCAAAATTCAATTAATTTTTTTCTAAAACAAGGACATCAATACCTAGCACACAATTTTTTTGGAACTTTTTTCAATTGTTAACTATTTTTCCACATGTGTAGAACAAAGAACTTGATGTTCACTGAAAAATCTATATTCAGTAAAATATATAAAATAAATATATAATAAAATAAAAATATATTAAAAATTATACGTTTTGGAAATCTCATTTTGAGGACTACGATCTTGCAAAATATCTTGTCAAGTTTGTTCCATTTGAAGGTCCAAATCAAGGTTTAGAACTAGAATTTTTGAGGAAAATTTGAGGCAGAGAGTGAAAGTGGCTAGTCAAGGACCTTTGTTCAAAGGTCCTTCAAATGAAGGTACCTTCAATTGAAGGTTTTACTTTTGTTTGAAGAACCCTTTGGGCAGCCAAAATAATATTAAAAATTCCTAAAATTGGACTTTCGAACAAAGGTCCCCTAATAAAAAATATTAAAAAATTCATAACTATTGACCTTCCTTCGAACGAAGGTCTTTTGAGCTAAATTTTTCCAAACAATTTTTTATGCAAATGCCATATATATGTGAGGTCATTTTTTTGTTTTTTAAATAAAAAAGTTAAGAAAATTTTACTTTTTTGTTAGATAATTTTTTGCAAGTGAAACATTTGGAATTTAAGAATTGGAAATTTTGTATTTGTAATTTTGGGAGACTTTGGACGTAAAATATTTGGCAAAAGAATTTTTGAGTGATATTTTGCAAAGAAGGATATTGGAAATAAAAGGACAAGGAAAAATAAGACTGCATGGTCATATTCAACAAAAAGGGAACATAAATTGCATGAAGAAATGATGCAAAAATATTACAATCAAAGAGAAGGTATATGTTTTTTAATTAAAGTATGTATTGTATAAATCATGTATTTTTTCAACTAAATCATATTTTATAAGATCAAGAACAATAATATCAAATACTTCAACCCATTTAGTTATATATAATTTGTACAACAAGCCCCCATAAAAATGGACATGAATAACACATATTAGTTTGAAAGCAAGTTAGATGCACATTTCATGTTTCCCTTATTCCCTCTACTCATTAAAATTGTAACCATTGTGTTCTCCCCTTGATATACCCTTCACATGATTCCATTTTTTTCCCTATACTGTCTGTTCCTCCCCATACATCCTATTACTCATGCCTTTTCTTGATTAATTTTTTTATCTTCCATTTTTTTCCCTTAGATCTTGATAGTTCTTTCTCTTGGAAATACTCACTAATTTGCATTATGGATTATAAATTACTTTCTCATTTATCTAATTCCTATCTATATCTCTTAAATGATATATTATTCTTCTATATTATATATAAATATACATGTTTCATGTCTAAGATCTTGGAATTTTTATTTGATCTTTCCTCCTTTACATGAATTATGCATGAATTTTATTCCATTTTGGAATGCTTTACTAAATTTTTCTCCATGACCATCATGATAGTATATTTCAAGAGAAAAATAATTCCAATAACAATTTTCCATATTTCCCTATCCCCATCTCGTTGATAATCCTTCTTCATTTTGCACCTTATTTCCCATAGTCCATGATAGTAACATGTATTTTTATATTTCTCTTCCTCCTCTAGCTACATGTCCAAGCTCCATAGATCTCTCCCAAATTATTGAGTCCTTATCTTCCCTAACTACTTGTGAGCATCCTATTCTTATGGTTGATTATGTACTCCACTGCATGGCTCTAAGAATTTTATGGATAATCTTTATTTTAATATCTTTGGAGATTTTCATCAAGTGATGATGATGCTCATGTTTTATTGATAATTTATTTATATATAAAGATGAAATCTTCTCATATTCTTCTGATCCTCCTTCTTTGAAGGATAAATTAACCTTTCAAACAATATTGATTGAATGTTATAACCATTTATCACTTCCTTAACAAATTTAGAATGTCTAATCTTCCTCATATGATAGATATTGATTTAATCCTTCTCAATATTATATATCCACTATTCCCTCTCTTTTATTTGAGCCACTTTTGCCAACTATAGACACCTCCCAATAAATTTACCCTATTTACTCACTACCCTTCCATATCACATCCATTTTTGGAGGCATCACCATATATTAAATGTGAGCTACTTCCTCCTCTCTCCACTCCTACTAATAAAACAACCCTCCTAAATATTGGTCCAGATTATACCTCTCACCTTACACATTGGATAATATTAACTCTTCACCTATGTAATACTTCATCTTCCACTTCACTTGATATATACTATGTCTATAAAAAGATCTAGGATTTTTTTTCTAATTCAAATGATTCTCTCACCTTCCAATCACTCTAGCAACTACATGAATTTTCTATTTTTTTCCATTGATACCCTTGCATACCCCTATATTTTTGGTATATGGGATCTTAATTTGACAAGTAGAATTGGCTATGGTGATCCCTTGCATCATGTGTGAGACTTCTACACAATATTATTGAGCTAAATCTATGATGACTATGTCTTGGCCAAATTATCTCTTACTAAATTAATTAATCATTCCTTAGATTAGTTTTGTACCTTAACATTTATTCCTTATACTCATTTTCCTATTTTTTCATGCCCAATTTATCTCTTATTTTTAATATAGTTTTAGATCACTCAAATCACCCTTACTTATTGTAATGTAAACAATAATCCCATAAAAATTAAGGATTTTACCTCTTATTTCTATAATTTAATTCTTTCAACCTTCTCATACCTCTTTTCTTAGTGAACCCTTTATCCCATATTGAATGATCTCTACTCCATCTATATCATTCCATTTTTATTTTCCTTTATATTCCATTGAAATTGATTAAACCTTTTTTGAACATACCCACCTTATAGATGATAATCCATCTCCTACCCTCTCCAATAGATCCACCTTGCGACCTTTATCTACCTACCTAAACACTCTAATCATCCAAAAAAGTATGATGAAAGATCTTAGTGTAGACACTTGAATTTGACCACCCCCATATGGTTAAATTTACTCTTGTATTCTTCCATCCCATATCCATAAGCCACGTTAATTAAATAATTCATTATTGATTAATATTCATCTTGTTCCTAAGGTCCCCTAAGGTGTTTAATTAATCAATTAAATACATTACTGCCCTTCTTCTCTAAATTAAATAAAAAGTCCAATTTATTTAATTTAGTCACCTTTGCCAAATGAATTAAATAAATTTTTAATTCATCCATTTTCTTTCTCCTTGTCCCATCCTCCAACATTTTCCTTAATCATGATTAGCCCACTTAACCTCAAATTAAGGTGTGCACATTCCTAATCAAGATTAGGGTCACATCCTTCATAAAATGCAAGTGGCTCACTAATCAGGGTTAGCTCACCTAATCCCTCATTTACACAACCTAAATCAATGATTTAACCTAACCTAATCCTCATGCCATTTATGGAATCCACCCTTAGTCAAACCTATTAATGACTTTCTCCTTTTGGAGAAGTCACCCCCATACCCTTTGGAATTTAAAATTCTAATTTATTCCCCCCATGCATTTTGAGGAATTTTTAATTCCTCACATCCTCTCATAAGGAATTTTTAATTCCTTTGTTCTTCCCCATGAGGATTTTTGAGGAATTTTTAATTCCTCTCTTGTCCTCTCATCACATGCACTTGTACAAATGGACAAGAAACTCCTTTATGAGGAGATATTTCCCATTCCCAAGGTACTTGCAAGTACCGGATATGTGTAGGATCATCATGGAAAAAATAGGCCCTTAAGTGGCGAAAAATTCAGAAAAATCAGAGTTAGGCAACTTGACGTAAAAATTTGAATAAACTATCTATATTATTTAAAAAATATGTAAGAATAGAATTTGTAGCAAATTGAATGTAGTTTCTAAACTACTAGGTTTTTTTTAAAAGATCTATTTGGTGAAAATTTGAAATTTCAATTAGTACTTAAATTTTAGGAAAAATAAGAAGTTGGTCGTCTAACCACCCTAACCACAATAAAATGATAATATTTTTTATAATATTTTAGATATAAGTAGAGGACTCATGTCTCGATGTGATGCATATTTTTGTAATTTTTTCCAAGTAAATAATTAATTATGATTTTTATTACAACGTTTAAAAATATAAAAAACTCTGTATGTCTAATACCTTACTTGGTCAAAATTCATGAAATTCATTTTTTAATCCTATAGTATGCAAAAGCATAGAATGTGACACATATTTCAAATTCAAAAATGTGATACCGTTTGAAAGCTATATATGTTTTTTTCAATCACCTATCAATAAGAATTTAGTCGTGAATTCAAATAGAAAATGAATAATAATTATTTATTAAATTCAAAGTAAAGCATAATTTATATTGGTGGAAATATGAGAATATCCTTTAAAAACCCTTTTCATTTCATCAATTTTGGGTAAAAAAAAAGTCGTCAACCACATACCCATCATATCGCCACTTTTTGGCCCATCATGATCTTGCACATACCCTACCCTCATGTGGCATCCACCTCATCTCCACCTCATTGCCACTTCATCCTTTCTCCTCCACTTGGGATTCCACATGTCATTATCCTATGGGTTAATATGTCACAATATATCTCAACTCTTGATATTTTGACCTAGACTCAATCCTATCCCTCCATTATTTTGGAGGCACTTTCCCTAAAATCAATGAAAATTGCTTCATTTACACAACACACACTTAGTGAATTTTTGAGCTCTCATGCACTATCCAACTAACCTCCATTGTCATAGCATTTTGAGCTTGAATCTTGCATCTAATCACACATATGTGGCCACCATTGCACTCTCCATCATATTCTCCATCTTTTGCATATAGTTTTTAGCCATTTTATCAAGCAAGGAGCACACATCTTCAATGAATCAAAGGGACAACCAAAAGAACAATCTAGACAAGGTAAATATTACATGCTTTGTGTTATTTTAATGTTTATATTCAACTAGGCTAATCTTGAAGTGTCATTTGTGTTTTTTTATTTTAGAGTAGACAACACACTTGATCACACTTTGATATATCTCATTGAACCTCCTCGAAACATCCTACATGACCCCTTAGAATCTAACCTTACCATCCTTCCATATATTCCATTTAGACAAGGTATCATAAATATTATCCTTCATATATCTCTCTTTTGCATAAAATATGATTCTAAGCCACTCTACCAACCACTGTCATTCCATAAAGTCCAAATTCACAATATCCTTAATAACTGTGTCATCACTATTTCATATGCACCTATTTTATATTCTCTTGAAGATACCATTCCATTAGTAGATGATACCAAGCCAACACATGACTCACCCCATACGTCTCATATACACAATGTAAAACACTCCCTCTTTGATAAATAAACTTCAATTAAATACATATTCCTTCCATAAAATAATTCTTCTCACTTATTTTTGTTGTGGATCCCATTACCTTTCCCAAGGCCTCAACTAAAACCACTATATTGCTTACTCCTATAACTAATACACTTCCCACATCTTCTAATAGGTTGTTATTTTAGTCCATTTATGAATCTCTCTCTATACCTTTGATATTCACTTCTAATAGGTTGTGAGGTGCAATGGGTTGAATAATCATATCATTTCACCTCTAATTTGTTGATTCTATTCCCACATTTATTCACATCATTGTACTAGTACCTATATTTTAGAACTCAAATATTTTTATTCTTTTTTATATTTAATGTTAGCACAATTCAAGTGCATCTATATTTCATAATAATAGTGTAAAATATTCATTGATAATTTAACATAACAATCTTAACTTATATTATCTTTTCCTATACACTAGGATAAAGCATAACCTCTCTTATTTCACTTATTTTGAAGGAAGTTTACATCACTAAAAAAATGTGTATGATCTACATGAATCATGATGACACTCAAAACCATAGCTCCAATATTCTATGATATAAAACAATTACTAATGTAAGGGGAACACGACTACTCTAATAAAGAGGTTGGATTTTTTTATAGCCAAATTGAGACATGTAGCAAAAATAGAGTGAAATCACCCTACCTCTCTTGAGAACACAACTAAGCTATTGGTTTTTTTATTTGTAAGGCCTTGGGAGTTTGGTCACAAATGTGTTGGATAAATTTAGTTGGTCAATGTGATCTATTGTTTCAAGGGGCATTTACTAGTTCTATCATTTTGATCAATTTGAATAACATTTTTTTACTTGTATTAAATAACTATTAATTTTTCTCTTTATGTTAACATCTCACTTGATAAATTCCTAAGATAATCCTAATCTAATCATTTATAAGAAAATTCCAAAAGAGAATTGAGTTTACAATAATTAAACTACAAAGAGTAAGCTCAATATTTTGATATCAATTTATTAAATATATATTTAAAAGAGAATGATAAAATAAATTGAAATAAACTAAAAAATTTAAATAGTTTTAAAAAAATGAGAACTTTACATATATCCATCCCTTAAATATATTCTAAAATATTCTCTTTTATATGATATGTGTAGGGGATCAACATGTACAAAAATTGGAGTAAAATTCAAGCCTAATTTAGATATTGGATCATAGGAGGTTGAAGCACACATAGTTGATGTCAGGGAGGAGACTCAAGCACAAAAAATTGATGTCAAAGGGGAAGCCCATCCACACTTTCATGTTGGAGAGGGGTTAGCATCACTTCCTTCTATGAATATTCATACGAATATACTTAAAGAGGTGAAAAAATAATTACAAAAATATATAGATCATTTACTTGAAATGGATAGAGAAATTAAAATTTTATGTTGAACAACCTAGTCAAACTACTAAGAGGTCATTGAATAGAACTACAAAGGAAATACTTGAGGCTTGTTTCAAAAATTGTGATACACTTGGTCAAGCCTAATTGTTATAAAATATACTTCTTTGTGATGAGATAAAAGAGCCATTACAATTATTGGGTGTTCATTTCACAAAAAAAGAGAAAAAGACACCTAAACAAATATATTGTTGAAAAAGTTAAAAAAGGTTTATTTTCCTTGAGAAAAAATATCAAATATGGATCAATGGATAAGAGGATTTAAAGAAGAGTGATGTTGACGTCTATTGTAATTCCAAAAATTCCAATATAAAGCATTAGATATCTTCACTTTCAACTAAAATTGGGTTAAATAGAAAGACACTAACAAGATATGTGAAGCAGAGAAAGGTTCTGGATGACAATACTATAGAAGGAAATTGGGAAATTATTTGTAGGTCTCCTCATTTTGATAAGATTGAAGATGGTGTTAAGAATTTGATCTCAAGTTTTTGGCAAAAACATACTCACCATTCATCAAATAAAAGAGATGTTCAAAAACACAAGATTGAGCCAAAAATTTATGAACTGCATAAAAAGCATTGGTTAGACATAACACAAAATGAGATGTATGTGATGTTTTTTGATTCAAATCTTCATATAAATATTGGGAAAACAATATTTGAAATATTAAGGCCACATTATGTGAAGGAAAATAATATTTTTGGAGTTTTTATTGTTTTTTATATTGAACTTGATCTTTACTATCAAGTGTTGTGAAAGATCAGAGAAGAAGGTGATGGATTTCTAAATGCACCTTCTAATCAAGTAAGTTAGGTCATAACATCCATCTTATATGATAAATTTGATGATAATACATATGGTCTAATGAATTGCATAAAATTAGGTCATAACATCCATCTTATATGACTTTGTGAAACATGTGGAAATTTGGATAAAATTCCTTTGATAAATGAAGATGTTGACATGAGGAAGATGTTAAATTGTAAGAGTTACAACTACATAAATCTTGAAACAAAATTTGGGAAAAAATACACAAGGTTAGATTATGTAGAAGAGGAGGTACTTGGTGTTTTTTCTTGCAACCCCTAATCCTAAGGAAAAACACAATGCCTAAAACCAACGGATCAATAGGTTAAGACAAAGGTTCAAAACTATCATCACATCAAGGACAAGAAAGGCCAACGAACAAGGCTATAATCAACCTTCTGCACTTTGAGCTCCACAAGACTTGGGAGGGTATTCCTTTTCAAGATATTCTCATATAATAGAACTTGCACCGAATAATACATTGCAGATTTATAACATGTGGATGGTTCTCAGATGAATGTATAAAGGGTTTCATACATTTCATTACATTTAGACATGATCCCTTTGCACCTTGAATCCAAACTGAGAACAAATAAATTAAAAGAAATCTTCATATCAAGCACAAAAAGAAGTTACAATAGAAAATCATAACCTTTGTGTTCTTTAATCTCTATGAAGATACAAAAAACAAGAAATAAGTTAAACATGGAAATGGGAAAGATTCATTAAGTTTTTAAGTGGTGATTCCTTCCAGGGTTTGCACAAAAGAAACATGTACTAGACTAGTGCCTTGTCCATAATAGAGCCAAAATAAAATAACCCATCTGGTAATAGCCCAAACAAAAAACTAGTGACCATTAATCCATTACTTCCTTACAATAATGAGGTCTCTTTAGGACATATCTACAACATTCTTGTTGATCCTAAATGCAGTACAATATATTTAGTATTTAATTGAGAGCACACTTTAACCCATTCTTTGAACAGGATCCAACAATCTAAACACATATTACAACAAATTTACAATAAAAACCATCATAATCCTTGATTACTTTGATTGAAAATATAATGCATACATTATGGAGATGTCACAGTATGCCATTGTTCATCATAATCTGCACACTATTTTGCTTGCCATTAACAGAAAATGGATTACACCATTAGAACTCTAAAATTTAAAGAACTCCTAACTCTAGAGACATTTAACCCTGTACAAAAATTACAATATCCTCAACCTGAAGAACTTGGAACCCCTTACAAAGAAAATAACTTCTCATTTAAGAGAAAGAAGAAGAAAGAAAAAAATCCCTAAAATCAATCTACCATTGACACATGGCACACCCAACTCACTTTGATTTGCAATCTGATAGCATTTAGAAGATTACTCTTCACTTCATTATTTTCCTACTTCTATCTGCCTTCACTTGAAATTCCCGTGCAAATCTTTTACCTGCATGCAAAAAACCATTTTCCAGCTCTATTTTCACTTAATAGTGAAAAATAATAACCTATGGGTCAAAACCCACTTACCCAACTGTTAAAAATGCTTTTCAATGTTGCATTTTAACCCTTTTGCTCTGTAGGTCAACATTTTTCCCATATGTAATTTTTCTCATCAATGGCATCTAAAACATGACTTCAGTCATAGATTTTAACTTTTTTTGGAGGCTTCATTGCAAATTGTTTAACATTTTTTCAAATAGTTGGTTGGTATCTAGCTTCCTATGTACTTTGGCCTGCAACAATCTTGTCCCCCTTCATTTTCATCTTTCTAACACTTCAAAATGATCATAACATTATTAAACATATTGCAAATATTGTTTGGTTGTGAGGATAGATGGTGCAGGGGCACCAGTTAAGATGTTTGTTCATTCAAAGTTATTAGGTCTAGGTTATAGATTTGGAGAGAATTTTATTAAAAATAAGGTCATGAGACCATTTTATAATGTAATTATTCATGATGGATACATATTTAGGTATTTAGGGGTCATTTTGGTTGATTTTGCAAAATTGCATTTTTGTTGCAAAAACTGTCAACATAAAAGTTGTAAAATTGCAATTTTGGGGAATATGAACAGTCAAAACATTTCAAAAGGTAGTTAGGTGGTTGATTTGGAGGGAAATGTGTTTAAAAATGATGAGAAACCTGTTGGAAGGTTGTTGAAGAAGTTTGTAAAAGAATATCAAGCAATAAAACTCAGTTTTCTTCCAATTTTCTATAGTTTTAACTATGCAACGAGTTAGTAGAGGATTGTACAGTCCGTACATTAACTTCTTGATTCAAATTTCTTGTGGATTTTTTATTACATTGTTTCTTATTTCATTTGAATCTATTTAGAAGGGTTTTCATTAGGTTTGGTGTATTTTATTGCTAATTTACTACAACCAGCCTAAGTTTGTAAATTTAAGGGTTTTGAGACAATAAAATGGAGAATTGACCCATTCCTCATACTGTGATCACCATGGATTGAGGAATGGGTGTGAAACATCAATAAAAGGGTGTGAGAATGGTGAGTAAGAGCAGGGGAGGTCAAGAAATGTGTTGGGCATGGAGCCCTAGGTCTAAAATTTATGTTTTCCAAGTGGAATTTGGAGGTTTTGATGTGTCAAATTGAGTTTTATGTTGGAGAAACATTATTTTATGTTGAATTAAGTTTGAGAAGATTATTTTAGACTTTTTTGAGGTGGTGTTATGTTTTGGTAAGGTTGGGAAGTGAAACTTTCAATAAGCCCTAGGTTTTGTGCATGTAAAGAAAGGTTTTGTGAATAGGCATATGGGTAATTGAAATTCTAAAAAATAGTGATGGATTCCTTAGTTTGAAAACATAATAAATTATTTCCAAAAGATTTTACTGAGTTTGATAGAGTTTTGAGAGTAGTCTCTTTGGAAAAGAGACCTAATTGGAGGCCTAAAAGGTGCAAAAACCCAAATTTGAGGAAAATGTTACAAAACAACTATTGGTGATTTGATGATATGTTGTTGTGTGTCAAAATGGGTCCTTGAAAATGTTTAGATCATTTTTTGAAAGGAATTTATTGTGAAAATATACTTGATTGAGTGGTTTCCCAATGCTACAAGGGAAAGAGTGGATTGTGGTGAAATGATGAGATTTTGATGAGATTGTGATCTGATAGTTGTGGTTGTAGGTTGGAATTGTGTTTTGTGTGTTTGCAGGACCTCCTTTCATTGCATCAATAGATTTCTTGTCATTTTCACCTTTACAGGCAATAAAAACACTCAAAACATAGTGGGAAAAGATGTCCAAGAATTGAAAATACTTGTTGGGTCAATTCTACCAATTGTTGGGAACCAAAATTGCTCAAAACAACACTAGAATAGCCACCAAATCATGAGAATTCACTGTTGAACAGTTTTGGATGTGAATACCATTATTTTTTGCTCCTTCAATAGTGAAAACCTCCCCCAGATGATAAAGCACATGAGCAGTAGAAGATACTTTGAAAAAAATCAATCATTCAAACTGCCTAATGAAACTCATTTCCACACATATGAGCATCACAATTTTTAATTTTTCCACCCTTTCAAAACAATGATGGAGAACTTTGCTTCTTCATAAAGAATGAGACAAAAAATCAAAGAAAATATTAGCCAATCAAAAGGCAGTGCTCAAACTTGACCATCACTATTTGGAGAAGAAAGAGCTTCCACAAAACAACGTTGTGCATTGCTCTACAAAATAAATGATATTTAGTTTATTAAAGCCTCACTTAGAACCCCCCAAAATTTATTAAAATGCTACTTGAAAACAACCCATCACTCAAACTTGACCATGACTGCTTTTAAAGGAAGCAAGGGTCACAAATAGCGATGGGTGATGGACACTTGGGCCATGCTCATCGTTGTTTTCTCCTCAACATTCCTATGAAAGAAGAGATGTGTGATGTGAACTCTTTTAATGATTCTTATAAAGTTTCCTCAAAATCATAAAATGCAAACCCATCATGCATCTCTAGTTTGTATCTGCTCAACATTTTTAAAACAAGATAAGCGATGGAGTTTTGTGCTGTCATGGGATGTCATGACTTCAACCAATCAGAAGCAAGAATTAAACTTACTTTCATAAAAAATATTTGAAAGTGTATTTCATATTTTCCCTAAATTCCTTTTCACTTTTGTATACTATTTAAAATATTCACAATATTTTAAATACTAACATTTGAAACATTAAGAAAACATGCAAATTTTAATTTCACCTGCAGGCCAAACGGTGAAAATTCATTGCACACAAATGGAGACCCCTGGAGCTGATATTTTTTGTGTGTGACCATAATCAATTATTTAAAACATGGGTTTTAAATCAAATCTCATCCAACCATCAAAATTTAGGTACCTCCTTTATAAACTGGTATGTCAGATGTGTTTGCCGCAACCGAAATACATTAAAATAATGTATCAAATGGCCTTTGTTTTTTATGAAATTTGAAACTAAGAGGTTTTAGACCAAAACGAATAATGGGCTTCCTTTAGAATTTTGAAATTTATAACTTTTCAGAACACCAAATTTGGCCCAGTTACAGTCAACAACACATTAATTAACCCATCAAAACTCATTCAGGAGGTGCGAAACTGAACAAGAAACTACCATATGTACTAGGAAACATTCTACCATATGGATTTGCAAGATGACCTCTGAGTTGCAAAATATTAATCAGCAAAGAGGGCCTCTGAGGCCGATTTAGTAGGATGCCAACCTAGCCTCTGTCATCAAACTGAAAGGACATAGGTGCTTCAAATTTGCAAAATATGAAGGTGCTATCAGTGGCTCATGTTTAGGGACACATGCCCCTTGCGAGCATGGTGAGATTCCAGATCTTTGGGAAGTAGACCAACTGCCAAAATCATTGGGGGGCTCTACCACTTCTCCACACTACATTGGAAATCACTCTTCAAATTTCATTTGGTGGCCCCAAGCCCCCAAAAAATAAAGAACCAATATTTACCTCTATCAAAAATGTTCTTCTCTGTTATCTGCACTAGGCCAAGTTTGAAAACACTACCATGAACTTCCCACAAACTAACCCTATCACTAGCATTGCCATTAACCATTGTTACCAGATGTCTGAGCTTGCCACCGGGTTACCATTAATTTTGTCAATCTAAAATCTGCAATCAAACAATAACTGAAATCCACAACCACTGTGACATTTTGCCATATCCATCTCATTTTCATGTTCCACTAAATGCTCATCCATCTGAACTGAAAATTGAAAGTGTTCATAGTCCATTTGGAAATTGACATTATAAACTTCAAATGACATCATATTTAGTTTGCACATCAAACTGAAAAATTTCATAAAAAAATCATGGAATAGTCCTATCTAGAACCATATTCCCTAATTTATTGAAGTCAAGTTGTATCCCAAAGTTTGAGAAATAAAATTGAATAAAATACTCATATAAAACCTTGGAGTCATCCTCTGATTTTTATCACATGCTAGACAAGCACTCATTTTGTGTGATGAACAAAAAGTTCTCATACATAGGACTATGCTTAGATTTACTTGCATTATATTGACAATCACATTCATTTGAGCACTGTAAATCAATCATACTATTACATGCCCCAGTGGTCTAGAGACAATATTCATCAAAATCCACAACATCATTGTCATCATTCAAATTAGGGTTATCACAAAAAATATTAGTACTATCAACATCCCATGCATCAACAAACACTTTCATCTCAGGTTTATACATGATGTTAAACTCATTCTCCAAACCATTATGCAATTCTAAATGAAATGCTTCAAATAAAGGCTCAAACATTTGAGAACTAATAGGGTTAGCAAAAATACACTCATGTGCACTGGTAACTTCATGTGCATCATCAATTGATCAGTATGCTGACCCAAATGTGGAAGATTCATTGTAATTTGAATGTTGTTCATTAGTAATTGAGAAAGCCTCTTCATTATCTTTCACATCAATGCATTCCTCATTGAATGAAAACATGCCCATTTCTACAAAGAAACAAGCATATTTCATCTCATCATTGATTTCATGAGCTTGTAGCTTCACATATAGTTTTGAATCAAAAAATTTCCCAATGCTATGCGCATCAACATCCTCTTCATGTGTCACAAAAATTTCCATTTCTACTTCACATAAGTTACCACAAGTAGCAGAGACAATCTTGTTCATTAGCATCATACTCAACCTCACCAACATATTCATCATATTTGGCACTGTGCTTCAGATCTGAATATTGAACACACACATTTTTATCTTCAAAGTCATCATCATTCACATAGTTAGTATGCTCTATTGATGGAAAACCCAAATTACATTCTAGGTATTCATTAAATGAAATTTGTGCATCCTCTTGTGAACAAGTGACTTCATCAACATTTATATCATTGCATCCTTTATAGGAAGAAGGAACCTTTAGATCATCCTCATAAAATCATTCATAATCCTCTGAAAAATAATCAAGAACTTCATTGTAATCATGATCTTCATCACTAGAAAACTCATCATTGCATAAACTATGCTCAAAATTTTTAGAATGAATCCTTATATTTTTATTTTCAATATCTTGACCACTAATTTGCAATGAGATCTCTTTAACACTTGCATGCGTATCTTTATCCTTATCACTGATATATGGATTTGCATATATGTTGCTTGTGAGCTTATTACAATCATTATCCTCATCCATACAACAAGATGGATGTTCATTTTTTGATATACCTTTTTCACTTGTGTGTATTGTGTTCTAATATTTCTCACATTTAACAATATGATAGCTGCTATCAACATTTTGAGACATCACATTTTGGGCATAATCACATTGGGCTCCTTCAACAATCTTTATCCAATCAAGTACCTAATCAACACTTTGAGGTTTCAATTCTTTTTGTAAGGTACTCAACCTTGATTCATAGATTTCACAAAACAAATCAATGCACGTTCAATCCCTAGGTCTGAAATTGTTAGGGACCTCCAACAAGGTATCCAAAAACCTTGTGCACAAATCATATGGTGATTCTCCCTTGTATCTCTTCATTTTAGACAATTCTTGAACAAAAGACATATGATCAACACTGATCAAACTTTATTGATGTTCAACTTGGAGTTCATTGTGATTTGTATGTTGTGATCATGGATTAATCAGAACAATAGAGACATAACTATCTTGACAATAGTTTTCATTTTTTGACTTGCATTGGATGTATGCATAAGATGTTCTAGGATAGCCAACACTTGCAGCCATATGTCCTTCATTATTGAATATTTTGAGTGTTTTCAATATCCATGGAAATCTTATATGCCTAATGAAGTGTTGTAGGATCTTTATCTCTTAACAGATAGCTCATTTCTTCGTCAAATGCACCTAAGTAAATAAAAAATTGCAATGCATCATTTGGTCTTAGATTTTCTAGAATATCTCTTATTTCCTTTCAAAATATTAAGTTGAAAGCTTAGACTAACTCTTCTTCATCTTTTTGAATGTCCATGAACCTTTTGTCTCATTGATCTTGGATCAATTGTTTCAGCAAACTGTACTATGAATGTTACCATTAACTCATTCCACGAACATATAGAACATACTGGTAAATATGAAAACCAATCTCTGGCATCTTCCTTCAGAGATTGAACAAATAAATTTATGACATCTTCATGTCTTGTCTCATAATCTCCCATCAAATTAGAAAACTCTTGCAGATGTTGAGATGTTGATTCTAAGTTTTTCCCTTTAAACTTTGGCAAGTGTTCCCTGACTTCATTAGGAACAAGGTTTGGGAAACCTTGAATACCATTAAAATTTAATGGTCTATACCTTCCCACAAAGAAAGGATTTCTCTAAGGACATAGCTAGAATTGATATGAATTTTGCATTATGACACTTGAGCATAGATTTCCAATTCATATGAAAATATGCTTTCAATGAAAACCTAATCCCCTTTTAACCAATGCATCATAATTTGATAAACTCAATAGGACTCTTATCTCTCCAATGTTTGATCAATTCTAATTTATCAGACAACACATGAAATATCCATGCCCTCTTCTAATTGCATAAAATTTAAAGGTCTAAACCTCATAAACTTGTATACCAGTGTACAATCATGAAACAATAACCAAACTTTCCAAATGGTTTCCTTCTTGTAGTCTTATGTGGTTGTACTACTACATTGAAGTGGATATACCAAAGTTGTAGTAAATGCATTGACTAGGAGACATCATTTGTTGGTCATCGTTGGGTTTGAAGAAATGAAAAGTATGGGATACTCCATATTTTATCAAATTTTATGTGGACCTCAATACCCCAATGTTAACTCTTTTGAGGATTATGCATTGGCTGATGGATTCTATTTAATGGTATGGAATTGTGTATTAGAGAACCAAATTCTAGAGGTTTAGTAAGACATTTTGGAAGGGACAAAACTTATAATTTGGTAAGTGAATTCTTTTTGCCAAAAAATATGAGGGATATTAACAAAATTTTCTCTAACATTTCAAACTACTATAGGGGGTAATAAAATATGGATTATATATACCCCTCCCAATACTTGAATGTATCTAAGTTCACATTTTGTTAGATTTTATGCTAATAATGCCTTCCACTTAGAGAAGCAATGATTTTATCTTTGTTGTTTTGGAAAAAAATATTTAAATGGCCCATTTTCTTGATTGCAAAAAAAATATTGATGCAAGTAGAATTGCTAATTTGTTTCAAAGAAATTGTGTTTCCATGGATTGCTAAAAACCATTACAAGTGATAAGCATACTAGATTTCCAAGTCACTTTTGGAGAACCCTATTGAGGAACCTAGATACTAAGCAACAATTTAGTTATATATATCATCCCCAAAAAAGTGCAAATAAAAGTACTAAATGAAAGCTTGAGAAATTTGTTGTGAAGTTTGAATTTCAAAAATCCAAAGTGGAGAGATCAAAATTTGGCACGTGCTAAATTTGCATACAACTCTAGCACTAATAGATCTTCAAGAAAATCTCATTTTCAAATAGTTTATGAGGAAAGTCCAAAAGAAGTAGTGAAATTTCTTGAGTTATCTATGAACAACCACATTACTCTCAATGCTAAAAGTTTTAATATTATTAGATTTCCACAATCCATGAGACCTACACTTTTGCTATTTTTAGATTTAATTGTGTATAAATTTTTAGCATCAAGGTTTTAGATCAAACTCTATAATACATCATCAAGAATTTTTCCAAACACATTCTTGAGGTGCATTAGAAGATTATGGTCAAATTACAATCCATAAATGAGTAATATAAACAATGTGTTGATATTGTTGGAAAATGTGTCTCAACCTTGTAATTACATAAGGTTTATTGTTGATAGGTAGGCACGGGGGGCATTGGGGTAGGAGGGACCACCCCCCCCCGCGAGGGGTCCGAGGGCTACACACCTCGCGGGGGAAACACCCCTGAAAGCCAAATTTTATGTACATTTTATTATTGTAAATTTGAACTGTTCATCATTAAGTCTTAGATCTGATGGTTGATATTTTGTTGGATTGAATTTCCCTAGAAGGAAACCCTATTTTATGAGGACATTGTATTATGGCTATGTATTATGATGTATTTTAAGATTTTGATAGCGATTGTGTTGCCTCTGGATCTTTGGTTGGTAATACTCCTATGAGAATATTGCTTTGTGTGTATATTGTAATATTTGTGATTTATGAATAATATATTGGATAACTTTTAGGGTGTGTGGTTTTCCCCATGTAAATCACTGTGTTGTGGTATGGATGATATTTATGTTTATTTTTGTTTAAGTTTTTGTAATTGTTGTAAATATCTGTAAATTTTTACATTATCCTCCTCTCAAGATTAATGTATGAAGTTGTTCTGCTATCTTAGCTTCCTTACAAGTGGTATCTGAGCTTGATCGCCTTTGGTTTTAGTTGTGGGTTGTTGGGTTTTTTTGAACTAATCTAGATTTGATTGAGATCTTGTATGAAATATACTTTGTGATCTTGTTGCAGGAATTTTCAAATGGAAAGTTCATCAGGGAGAATAGAGGTGGATAAATCTTCTAGAAATAATTTTGAAATGTGGAAGCTAAAGATGGATGATATATTGATAGATTGATATTTGTGGGATGTTGTTGATGAGAATGTTTCAAGGCCTGCAAATCCTACTTTGGCTACTCAATATGATGTTATAGACTGTAGAACCAAGGGTTTAATCAGATTGTTCTTGGTAGACTCTATTTTAATCAATGTCCATGAAGAGGTCTCTACACAAAAATTAGGGAAGAAACTTGGTGAGATGTATCAATCCAAATCTTTAGTGAACAATATCTTCTTGAGGAAGAAATTGTATTCCTTGAGAATGGAAGAGGGTGGATGAATTACATACCACTTGGAAGCATTCAACATGTTGGTGGCTCAACTGGCATCAGTTGGTGTCGAAATGGATGAGAAGGAGAAATACCAAATCTTGGTTTGTTCTTTGCTTGATTTGTGGGATTCTCTTGTTATATTGAATACTAAAGATGTGGTGGGTTCTTTTCTTTCTAAAGAGATGAGGAGGAAGGTATCCATCAATGCCAAGGAGGCCCTAAATGTTTGTGTAAGGCCTAAGGACAAAAGAAAGAAGAATGAGAAGCATGATAAATCCAAGTCCAAAGGGAGATCTAAATCTCATGGAAAGTCCAAAGTTTTTTGTTGGAACCATGGTAAGCCTGGACATATTCGTAAGGAATTCAAGGAATAAAAGAATAAGAAAAATAAGAGATTTTATTTTGATTTAAGTTTGATAAGGAAGATGGTGGTGCATTTGTTGCCTCTTTGGCAACTTGTGAAGGTAATGATGCATGGTTAACTAACTAAGTGCATCTTTCCATATGAATTCTAATAGAGATTGGTTTTTTAAATATGAAGAATTTGATGGAGGTAAGGTGTGCTTGGGTGATGATTCTTATTTAAATATTGTTGGCCATGGTAAATTTAGAATCAATTTTCTTGATGGCAGAGTAAATAGGATTAATGATGTTTTGCATATCCTTGGATTAGCACAAAATTTGTTATCTGTGAGAAAACTAATAGATGGAGGTGTGCAAGTAGTATTTTTTGATGCAATATGTAAGATGGTTAGAGGTGCTTGGTGATTGGTGGTTTAGATATGACACATTGTATAAGCTTGATGCATGCATTGTTAAGTGCAACAATACTTCTATGAAAAGCAAGTATGTGGAAGAGGTGAGGATTTCACCTTCAATAGATGGGCATGGCTTTTGGGTACCCAAGAGCACTCTTTCTTCTAAATCAAAGTTACCTATAGAGAAAACTATGTTATGACACTAGAGTCTTGGCCACATTCAATAAAGGGTCAAAGGACCTTGAAAAATAAATCATGTTAAAGGATTGTTTGATTATAATCTTGAATTTGATTTCTATGAGCATTGCATTTATGGAAAAATAAAATTGTGTTCAGTTTACTCAAGTTATTATAAATCTTGTGGTGTATTAGCTCTTATTCATTGTGATGTGTTTGATCTTGAAGATGTTCCTTCAATTGGAAAAATCACATATTATGTTTCATTTATTGATGATTATACTATAAGAACATGAGTATACTTTCTAAAGAGTAAATATGAAGTTTCAGTCGATTTAAAAAAATTAAAGCAATGGTTGAGTTGTAGACTGGAAAAAAATGTTTGAGGATTGATATTCGTGGTGTATTTTCTCTAATGATTTTGATATATTTTGTAAATATTGTGGTATTCATAGACAAAAGACAACTATGTATTCTCCACAACAGAATGTAGTTGCAAAAATAATGAACAAGACACTGATGGAGAAGGCTAGGAGTGTGTTGAGTGGTGTTGGTCTAGAACAAAGGTTTTGGGTTGAAGCTGTTGCCACTACTTTTTACTTGATTAACAAATCTCCTACATCAACTCTTATTGATAATATTCCTATATAGGTATGGTTGAGTCACAAGCCTTCATTAAAAAATATTAAGAGTTTTTGGTTGTGAGGCATATGCACATGTGCCAAAGGAGAAGCAAACAAAGTTGGAGAACAAGGCCGTGAAATATATCTTCATCGAATATAGTTATGGTGTGAATGTAACAAGCCCAATGTTTTACCCAATTCAATTTAGCTATGTTTTAACCCACATGTGAACAGTTTATGTTTACCAACATATAGCAATACATTTTTTCTTTTCTAATTCAACAATAAGGTGCACATTTTGAAATAATCCCATTCCAAACTCCCATTGCATTTATAAAGAAACATTACATATTCCAAGTAATGATTTCATATTACATAATACCATGGAATGATAATATTTTTATATTTATAAATTTTCATAAAGATAGAGATACATGAATACATACATGTAGCTACCATGAGCTTAATGAAATAGAGATACAAATGGTTCAACTATCCTTGATGGCATACATCCTCAAATTTTGGCTGCCAACTGTATGAGGGAGAGTATCACTTAAGTGCTTTTCCATCAACCACAGAGTTATTGTGGTTCCCCGCACATCTACCTAATTGGTAAGATGGCCCTCTCTTCAACAAAGAGATTAGGTTAGCAACCTCATAATACTAGCCTTCATGAGAATGGTGTTGTGTCCTACATAACTAGTGCTACCATACACTGGCTACAACCTACATGTATGACATTCCCAACCTAGTTATGAAAACTTGGCTAATAGTGAACCAACAAGTGTAATAAAATGGTTACTTACACTACTTTGGCCAATTTTTTTAATATAATCATTCACTTAGAAGTGAATTCATATGTTCACCCACCCCTTAGCTTGATTTGGTAATTGAATTTTCATACTCTTTCCGATCATAATATACTTTTATCCTAAAAGGTGATGTTCATCTAAGAGTTCTAATTGACCAATAGGTTACTTCCATTTACGGATTATCCTAACCCTAGGAATAACCAAATTAACCACACATGCACATATAGGATTAAAAAATGGTATACACAATATAGTACTTCAAGGTAACACTATTTTCCATATTTCAGAACCTATGAAGCATATACGTAGTCTACGACAATTTAGGTATTTAAGCTAATACACTAAGATTATCTTATATAACCACAAAATCTAACATAAGGAATATATATATATATATAGTATCAACAATTAAGGTTTTATATTAAATCACCCAAAGATCATGCAAGCTCTTTAAAATAAGAATAATTGAAAGATCAAACAAGCAAGTTCAACATAACAAATAATTCATCTTTCCTCCAACACTTGCATTCAAATATGATTTCAACATAAAAAGAATAGAGAAGTAAAAACAACATGCCTAGAATTATAGCTTCCAATTAATATGTTGCTTCCTAAGAACAATCCCACAGTCACGCTTATTGCTCCTTCTCAAATCAACCTATCTCCAATCCTAGCCTCTCACAAAGCTCTCAACAATATGCAAATACTCCAAAATAAACTCTCTTTGTTTACTAAGATTTTAGTAACTCTCTTGCACATAAAACTACAAAAAAAACTCCAAAAATACGAATGAACAAGAATAAATCAGAATGAATTAGAATGACCAAAATATAAAGAAGTTGCCTCTATTTATACTAAAAACTGAGAAACTCAATGCTACAAGAAATTTCTCAAAACTGCCACCTTTTCTCCTCCCATTGCCACCACTCAACAACAAAAACTAACTTCCCTTCTAAATGCATCAAATCATCCTACAAAAATGAAATGTGGCTGCCAAAACACTTAATTTGCAAACACATATGCAATCCTTCCACTTTTAGCTTCTCTGTTATGGATGAGTCGCCCATTTCTTAGTGACACCAACAAATCTTTTATTGAGTTAAACACAAAAATTCTTATCTATAGGTTTCCTATTTGCAAAGCAAGTTGACTTCTTCAACCAAATTGTGGCTTTGACAAAGTCTTCTGCTTTCATTTAGTTGAGTGTGGCTCTTTTCAACATTTGACTTCTATTTGTATTATATCTCTTATTATGGCATTGCCTTTATGCTACATGTGTGTTTTATTATTTTCAGAACCTTTAATAAAATGCATCACTTCATATTAGCGTAGACTTAAGCACTTATATTCTCCATTCAATATTATTCACTTTGCTTACAATATACTTTATTACAAATTATGCACTTTGCATAAAACTTACTTCCATATGTGCATTAAATGTGTTGCCTATAGTTATCATTTCATTGGCTTTTGTACAAGCCATTCTCTATAATATAGCTCACATTATATATGTGGTTAAGTTTATTTTATAACACTTTTAAATATATAACAATATATATATTATTAATATATATATGTTATAACTTCCATCATTATAATATATATATATACACGTTTATTAAATCATTATTTTTTAATCACACACACACATATATATATTAACGATTATAAATATATATACATATATTAATATGTATGTACTTAACACACTCACATACATATATATATATATATATATATATATATATATATATTGTATATGTCCAATCGATATTCTCATGCATATGGTATATCCACACATGAGTATGCGTAAGTACATCTACCTACATATACACATGCATGTATATACTCTCGTATATGAGTTATCATAAAAACATACATATATATATTCTCTATATATACTCATCGATTAATATATGAATATAAATACATGAAGAAGAACTTACAATTAACAAAAATATTTAGTCACACAATCCAAATCAAGAAATCAAAGACTTAAAACCAAAACCAATGCAAGTCATTCCCAAATTACAATTGAAGGTTTACTTACCAACTCCCGAACTAACTTGACTCAACTTGACCAAACTAGGGTGTGAGTGTGTGATCACTTAAAATAGGCATATTAAGGGTTACCAAACTAAGCTCTTCTCCTGAGTGATACTCCCCGTCTCTTCTGGAGGCTTGATTCATTTCCTCCATCCAACTTAGTGCATCAAAATAGTAGTTAGCCGATAACATTGCATTCATATGTATCATATATTTTCATTTTCTAAATATTTAAAGTTGTTGCCAGTATGAAGGTGTTGTCATTGGTGTCAACTATATGTGTTGGGGGAGAGTGTTGCTGATGGTTTTGTCTATGCTTTGGTTAGTTGTGTTATGTTGTCATTAATAAAGCTACTAGTGCCAACATTCGGTGTTTCTTTGATAAGCTTTTGAATATGTTGAAGATATTGAGGACATTGAGAAAATTGATAAAAAGAGGAAACAGTGTGTTGCAGAGGTGTTTTGGTTTTTCTTTGCATTTCTTCTAGATTTAAGATCTAATTATGTGGTTTGGATATGTTGGTTAGAGGTGTTCAAAGATGTTGTATTCAAAATTTATGGTGGTGGATCATTGTACAAAAGAAGTGTGAATTATGTATTACAGAGGTGTTTGGGAGAAATGTCGTTGCTTCACGTTTCTCCCCAGTTGTGTTTCAGTACTTGTAGTTTTTACGGAATATTGATGGTGTTGATCTCTTTCCTGTGTTAAGATGATTTGTGGTTTGGTGTTCTAGAAGTGGGTCTTCTAAGTTAGTGTGTTTGGCAGTGTTGTCTGGATGAACAAAATGTTTACATTCTTCAGGTGATATTTTTTGCAAAGGAGTTTGTTGGATTTTAGGATGCTTTTAGATCATGTTAAGGTGAAATTTCTTGTTCAAAAGTTTTGGATTGATCAAAGGAAGCATGTACTTAAATTTTTAATGGTGTTTGCATGGGTAGCAACTGACTTGGTGTTTACACTACATGCAAAGCATCTTTGAAGTTTATGGAAATGTGTTGAGGCATGTTAGGACATATTTGGGTCCTAGATAAGGATATATTTGGGTCGCCTTCATTCCTATCCATCGTAGGAATGTTTGGGTGCTGACCTAGTTTGAATTTGCACATTTCAGGTGCATAGCCGACCTTGGAAAAGGGTTTCAAGGTTGGGGATGGTCTAAATAAGTGGTGAGTTTTTGGAGGATGAAAAGATAAATGTGTGTGATGAGTATGATGTGAATTTCAGCATGGTAGAGTGTGAATTTGAGCAGAGTACTGAGAACTTCAAAGTGTTGAACTTTTGAATGCGATGAGCAGAAGGTTTCTGCAATCATTCATACAAGGATGTGAAGGTTTTGGAGCTATTGTGGTGGATTCCCTATTGCATTGAGAATTTTTTCTTTGTGTAACATTTATCTTCTATCTTTTTTTCTTTGTTCTGGCTATGAGCCTTTTTGGATAGCGTGTTCTATTCTGGCAGTGAGCCTTTGTACTGACTTTACAATTATTTATATTGTGAGATAATCTTCACAATGATTTTTCCCTCATTGGATTTTCCACGTAAATCTAGTGTTCTCTTGTATGTGGTGTTGTTATTTCAAGTTTTTGTTATTTGCATTTCACATTTAAACTTCATAACAAAATAAGGGTTTAATGAATGCATGTGGATTTGATTCTTGTTGAGGGTTTTGATGTTTTAATTAGATACAAACAATTCAAACCCCTCTCAGTTGTCTTAAATTCATTCAACAATTGGTATCAAAGCAAGGTTCCTTAGAGAAAATCTTAACCTCTTGAGGTAGATCTGGGATAGCGAACAATCTGGAGATGCCTAAGTTTGATGGAATAGATTGATGGAAGGCTATCTATTGTCTATTGGATTTGAAGTATTGTAGGCTTTGAAGAATGTATATACTATTCCTCAGAATCATCTGAGCACAAGTGATGAGATCAAGGCCTTTGAAACAAATGGTAAAGAAAGGTTTGTTCTTTTGAGTAGTCTTGCAAATACTGAAGTAATGAAAGTTATGGATTTGCAAACTGCTAAAGAGGTTTGGGATAAGCTATAAAGTATTCATGAAGGAGATTCTAAGGTTAAACAAGATAAGATCCAGAATTTGAAGACATGGTTTGAGAACTTGGGAATGGCTGAAGATGAGTCTGTTACAAGCTACATGCAAAGGGTTGATGAACTTGTCAATGCAATGAGAGGCCTTGGTGCAAAAATTAAAGAACCTCAAGTGGTAAAGAAAATTATTAGAAATCTTACTAAAGCTTATAGTAGTAAAGTTTCTACTATTGGGGAATATGTAGATTATAATACTTATACTAGAGATCAATGGTATAAAGCACTAGCTGCATTTGAAATGAGAGAATTTGGAACTAACAATGGTGCTAAAATTGATACCAATTTTAATGCTGGAAAGTCAGAAAATAGTAAAGATTCAGATTCAGATGATCTTGATGATGTGTAAGCTAACTTTGTGAGAAGAATGAAAAAAGGTACCAGTAAGTACAAAGGTAAATTACCTTTCAAATGTTTTAGTTGTCGAAAGATAAGTCAGTATGATTCAAGATGTCCAAATAGAGCTATGAATAATAAGAACAAGGAAAAGGAAAATAAGGGAAAGATGATTAAGAAGAGCTATTATGTTAGAGAAGATGCAAGTATTTCTGATGATGAATCTAATTATGAGGATGATGATGTTAATGCATGCTTGTTTATGGCTTTGAAAGATGAAATATTTTTTGGTAACTCTAAAAGATGTGTGAAGGAAAGTGGTTTGAAGGAAGAGAAGAAGAATAGAGGTACTCTGGTATCTGCTTTTCATGCTAGATAGGATAATAACTATTGGGTCATTGATAGTGGATACTCAAATCATATGACTAGAGACAAAAGTAAGTTTGTTAAACTTGAATATGATGGAGGACTTGTTAAATTTGGAGATGATTCAGGTGCTAAGATTTGTGGAATAGGTTCAATTAGTTTTGATGGAAAGCATAATATTGATGATGTTTACTATGTTAAGGTTTAAAGGCATAACCTTTTAAGTGTTGGTTAGGTGTGTAGAAAAGGATGCAATCTTATGTTTTAGGATAATGTATGTGAGATTAGAAAAGGGTCTGGATTTGTGATTATTGTTGGAAAGAGGACAGAAGGAAATATTTATCAACTCAAGGGTGTCGATGGTCACTTCTTTATGACTCAAATCAATGAAAGTTGGCTATGGCACAAGAGGCTGTGTCACATCAATTTTGATAATCTGGTGAGAATCAGTTCAATTCAAGTTGTGAGAGATTTTCCTAGGATTACAAAGCCTATCAATCCAGTAAAGATTATCAGTTTGGGAAGCAAACAAGGAGAAGCTTTAAAGGGAAAGAACAATCTTCTACTAGATTATTGGAATTGGTGCACACAGACTTGTGTGGTCCTACAAGAGTGAGAAGTCTTCAAGGTGACATGTATTTCATGCTTTTGATTGATGATTATTCTAAAATGACATGGGCTACTTTTCTTAGAGCCAAATCTAAATCCCTAGATAAATTCAAGGCATTTAAATCTATCGTTGAGAATTAGATGGACTTGAAAATCAAATTTTGAAGATCTGACAGAGGTGGAGAGTTTACTTCCAATGAGTTTAACATGTTTTGTGAGAATCATGGCATAAAGAGGCATTTGTTTGCCCCTAAGAATCCTCAGCAAAATGGAGTGGTTGAGAAGAAATATAGGATAGTTCAAGAAGTTGCAAGGACTATGATGAAAGAAGTTGATCTATTGGAGGTCTATTAGAGAGAATCAATACATACTATTGTTTACATACTTAATAGAGTTCAAGCTAAAGCTAATAACACAAAGACTCCCCACGAGTTGTGGTATGGAATGGTTCTTATAAGAAAGCTAAGGTAGTGGAACAACTTCCTACACTAATCTTGAGAGGAGAAAAATGCAAAAAATTACAGATCTTTAACAGTTACAGAAACTAAAATAGAATAAACATAAATATCATGCATACCATGACACAATGATTTATGTGGGGAAAACCCTTTAAAGAGAAAAAACTCACACTCCAAAAGTTGTCCAATATATTATTTAGAAATCACAAATATTACAATATACTTGCAGAACAAGCTTCTCACAAGAGTATCACCACTCAGAGATCAAGAGACAACATGATCGCTATCAGACTCTCAAAAAACATCACCATTTCTCTACCGCAACCGTAATACCAACACCCTCAATAAAATAGGGTTACATTCTAGGGCAAGATAGGCCAACAAAATATCAGCCATAAGATCTAAAACCTAATAATTAATAGTCTAGATTTATAATATATCATTTATTTAATGTATGTTGGCCATTTTAGGAATTTTCCTAAAAAATTTAACACACTCACATTTTGTTCCTCAACGCCATCCCATGCTACCATTGTATACACCTATCGATGTAACTAGGAAATATACATATTCATATAGATATCCTATCAACAATAACCTTTATATAATTGCAAGGTTGAGGCACATTTTCCCAACAAATCTCCCACTTTTCGAACACCTTGCAACAACAACAGGATGGAGTAAACATTGTCTCTTAATTGCTAGGGGTCGAAAGGCCCATAGTCTCTGAACACCATCTGAACTTATTTGTTCTCACAGGCTTAGTTAAACAATCAACAAAATTCATCAAAGTCTCTACCTTAACAACTTCATCTTGCCATCTTCAACCATATATTTAACAAAATGATACTGTACATCAATGTGCTTGGTCCTGGCATGAAATGTCAAGTTCTTGGCTAGACATATCACACTCTGACTGTCACAATAAATTAGCACTACACCTTGTTTTATTCCAATATCTAAACATAGTTTCTTAAGCCAAATGGATTCTTTACAAGCATGAGTAGCTGTCATATACTCTACTTTAGTAGTGGACAAAGCAACCATAGCTTGTCGCTTACTCATCCAACTAATTGCACCACCAAATAAAGTAAACACATAAGCATTGGTGGATTTTATGCTATCAACATCACCTGCCCAGTCTGAATCCACATAACCATGAATCTCAAGGGAAATTTCATCTTCAATCATATTACTGTGATGAGACAAGGAATAATATGAGGTACCCTGCAAATATCTAAAGACTCTTTTAACTGCATCCTAATGAACTCTACTATGATTAGACATATATTTGGAAAAAAACCCCACTGCTTGGGTAATGTCTGGTCTTGTAAAAACCATAGCATACATTGAACTTCCAACTACACTTTGGTAAGAAATTCTACTAATGTCTTCCATCTCTGATGGAGATGTTGGACAATATGAAATTGATAACTTTGTTCCAACTGAAACAAGAACACACAATGGTCTACAATTCTACATATCAAACCTCTGTAAAATTGAGTTGACATACTTACTTTGGCCAATCCATAGCTTTCTATTTACTCTATCTCTTTTAATTTCCATCCCAAGAATGTGTTTAGTTGCACCAATATCTTTCATTTCAAATTTAGTAGCAAGTTGAGATTTTAGTTTTGAAATCATACCTTTCCCTCTACCAATAAATAACATATCATCAACATATAATACAATAAACAAGAAACGATCACCATCAAATTTATAATAAACACAATGATCTGATTTAGAACATTCACATCCCAAACTCAACACATATGTATCGAATTTACGGTACCACATCCTAGGACTTTATTTTAAGCCATAAAAAAATTTCTTCAATTTGCAAACCTACTTAATTTTACCTTTCACCACATAGTGCTCTAGATGTGTCATATAAATATCCTCCTCCAAATAACCATGAAGGAAAGTAGTTTTCACATCCATTTTCCCAACCTCTAAATCATAAGCAATAGCAATAGAAAGCAAGAATCTAATGGATGTCAGTTTTGCAACAGGAGAGAATATCTCACCATAATCAACACCCTCATCTTGAGAGTAACCTTTCGCAACCAACCTTGCTTTGTATTTCTCAATACTACCAATCTTTTTCTTGAACACCCATTTTCAACCAATAGGTTTTCATCCTTTAGGCAATGGTACAAGATCCCATGTATCACTCTTTTTCAAAAATGTCATTTCTTCATCCATAGCAATCTTCTAGGATTCTGCATCATTCATACCTAGTGCCTCTTCTATAGATTTGGGTTCATCCATGTTAGTATTCAAAGAAAAAATACATCTCCAATCATTAGGTGAATACCTTTCAAGTGGTAGTCTATGTCTTGTGGATCTACAAACATGTTGAGTTGGAGGTTCTTCCTCCTCTTCTGAAGATCCAAACCTAGATGAGCTCTCCTCAAATTCTTGTCTATCCTTGGGTCTTGATTCAACTTTCTCATATAGAAGGAAATTGAATCACATCTTGTTTTCTTTGTTTTGGCTGCAATGTAACAGAAGAAGGCATAGTTTCTCTAAAAATAACACTTCTACTATGTATTACCTTCTATGCAACAGGACCCCAAAGCTTGTATCCTTTCACACCATAACTATATTTGATGAAGATACATTTCATATCCTTGTTCTCCAACTTTATTCGCTTCTCCTTTGGCACATGTGCATATGCCTCACAACCAAAAATTCTATGATGTCTTAATGAAGCCCTGCAACCCGACCATGCCTCTATAGGCGTCTCATAAACAAGAGAGATGCAGGAGACTTGTTAATCAGGTAATAGGAAGTGGCAACAACTTCAACACAAAACCTTTGTTCTAGGCCAACACCACTCAACATACTCCTAGCCTTCTCCATTAGTGTTATGTTCATTCTTTCTGCAACTCCATTATGTTGTGGAGAATACGAAGTTGTCTTCTGTCAATGAATACCACAATCTTTACAAAATCTATCAAAATCATTAGAGAAAAATTCACTGCCATTATCAGTCCTTAAAAAAATTAATTTCTTTCCAATATGCAACTCAAGCATTGCTTTAAATTCTTTAAATTGACTAAAAACTTCATATTTACTCTTTAGAAAGTATACCCATGTCCTACTATAATCCTTAATAAATGAAACATAATATGTGGATTTACCAATCGAAGGAACATCTACAGGACCAAACACATTAGAATGAATAAGATCCAATACACCACAAGATTTATGAGAACTCGAGTAAAACTGAACACAATTTTTTTTTCCATATATGCAATGCTCACAGAAATCGAATTCAAGATTACAATTAAACAAACCTTCAACAAGGTTTTTTATTTTTCAAGGTCCTTAGACCCTTTTCTCCAATGTGGCCAAGTCTCTGGTGCCATAACATAGTTTTCTCTGCAAGTAACTTTGTCTCAGAAGAAAGAGCACCCTTGGATACCCAAAATCCATGACCATCTGTTGAAGGTGAGACCCTCACTTCTTTCATAGACTTGCTTTCAAAGAAGTACTATTGCACTCAACAGTGCATTCATCAAGCTTATACAATGTGCCATATCTGACACCTCTAGCAATCACGATAGCACCTCTGACCATCTTGCATCTTGCATAAAAAAATACTACCTGCACACTTGCATCTATTAGTTTACTCATAGATAACAAATTTTGTGCTAATCTAGGGATATGCAACACACCATTAATCCTTTTTATTCTACCATTAGGAAACTTGATTTTAACTTTACCACGACCAACAATGTCTAAATGAGAATCATAACCCAAGTACACCTTACCTCCATCAAATTATTCATATTCATAAAACCAATCTCTATTAAAGGTCATAAGGAAAGATGCACCTGAGTCAATTGATCATGCACCATTAGCTGCATGAGTTGCTAAAGCTGTAATGAATGCGTTGCCATCTTCCTTCTTAGACTCATAATTAAAATCAAATTTCTTCTTTTTCTTCTTCTTTTCTTCTTTGCATTCCTTATGAACATGTCTAGGCTTACTATAGTTCCAACAAATAACTTTGGACTTTCCAGGAGATTTAAATCTCCCCTTGGACTTGGATTTGTCATGCTTCTCATTTTTCTTACCTTTTTCCTTAGGTCTTCCATGAACATTTAGGGCCTCCTTGGCAGTGATGGATACCTTCCTCCTCATCTATTTAGAAAGAAAAGAACCCACCTCATCCTCAGTCTTCAATATAATAGAAGTACTCCCAATAGCCATAACAAGATAATCCCATGAATCAGGCAAAGAACAAAGCATGATTTGAAATTTCTCCTCCTCATCCATTTTGACACCAACTGATGCCAATTGAGCCACCAACATATTGAATGCTTCCAAGTGGTTTGTTATTCATCCACCCTCTTCCATTTTCAAGAAATATAATTTCTTCCTCAAGAAAATCTTGTTCACTAAAGATTTGGCTTGATACATCTCACCAAGCTTCTTCCATAGTTTTTGTCCAGAGGTATCTTCATGGACATTAATTAAAACATAGTTTTCCAAGCACAATATAATTAGACCCTTGTCTTTACGGTCCATAACATCATATTGAGCAGCTTGAGTAGGACCTGCAGGCTTTGAAACATTCTCATCAACAACATCCCATAGACCTTGATCTATCAATAGATCCTCCATCTTTAGCTTCCTCATCTCAAAATTATTTCCAAAAAAATTCTCCACTTCTATTCTCCCTAATGAACTTTCCATCTAAAAATTCTTGCAATAAGATCACAAAGTGTCGTCTGCACAAGCTCTCACTCAAATCTAGATTAGTTTAGAAAACCCAACAAACCACAACTGAAACCAAAGGTGATCAAGCTCTAATACCACTTTTAAGCAAGCTAAGGTAGTGAAACAACTTCCTACACTAATCTTGAGAGGAGAAAAATGTAGAACTTTATAGATCTTTAATAGTTACATAAACTTAAACAGAATAAACATACATATCATGCATACCGCGACACAATGATTTACGTGGGGAAAACCCTTCTGGGAGAAAAATCCCACACTCCAAAAGTCGCCCAATATATTATTCAAAAATCATAAAGATTACAATATACTTATAGAGCAAGCTTCTCATAGGAATTATATCACCACTCATAAATCAAGAGACAACACAACCACTATCAGACTCTCAGAAAACATCATTGTTTCTCTACCGCAGCCGTAATACAACACCCTCATAAAATAGGGTTACATTTTAGGGTAAGAAAGACCAACAAAATATCTGCCATAAGATCTAAAACCTAATAATTAATGGTCTAGATTTACAATATATCATTTATTTAATGTATGTTGACCATTTTAGGAATTTTCCTTAAAAATTTAACACGCTCTCATTTTGCTCCTCAATGCCACCCTATGCTACCATTGTATACACCTATCAGTGTAACTAAGAAATATATATATATATATATATATTCATATATACATCCTATCAACAATAACCTTTATATAATTGCAAGGTTGAGACACATTTTTCCAACAATTCCTATTGTGAAGTACTTTACAGTATTTGGAAGAAAATGTTATATCAGAAGAGATGATGAAAAATTAGGAAAGTTTGATGCAAGGTATGATGCAGATATCTTCCTTGGATATTCTACTAAAAGAAAAGCTTATAGATGCTACATCAAGAGGCTAAGAAAGATTGGTGAGAGTTAAAGTTGATGAAGATTTGCAAATTTTAGTTGTGATAGATGGATATGAGTTAGATGATCCTACTTTTGGAGAGAAAGAAGAAGAAAAAATTGAAGAACAAGAAGTGTAGATTGAAGAGGAAAAATCTCCAGAAAAGACCCCTAGAAACCCTAAGTATGTTGAGAGAAATCATTCTAAAGAAAAAATCATTGGAGATAAAAGGAAAGGTGTATTGACAAGGAGAAGAGTTGTAGAAGAGGTAAATTTGTGCTTACTTTCTAAAATTGAACCTAAAACAGTAAGTGAAGCTTGCAAAGATGAAAATTGGTTAAAGGCTATGGAAGAATAATTGCAACAAATTGAGAAGAATTAGACTTGGGAACTTGTCCCAAGACCAACAAACAAGAACATAATTGGAACTAAATCAGTGTTTAGAAACAAGCTAAATGGGAATGGAGAAGTTGTAAGGAACAAGGAAAGGCTTGTGTGTAAGGGTTAGTCACAAGTAGAAGGAATAGAATTTGAGGAGACATTTTCTTTGGTGGATAGAATGGAAGTAATCGAGATTTTTTTGGCATTTGTAACACATAAAAAATTCAAAGTTTATCAGATGGATGTGAAGTCTGCTTTTTTGAATGGAGAGTTGGAAGAAGAGGTCTACATGGAACAACTAGAAGGATTCCAATTATCATATCAACCAGATATGGTTTGCAAATGGAAGAAGGCATTGTATGGATTGAAGCAAGCTCCCAATGCTTGATATGCAAGGTTGGACAGGTATTTGATACAACAAGGATTAAATAAAGGTAATGCAGATAGTAATCTTTACTTTAAAGTTGAAAAGACAAACTCTTGATAGTAGGTGTGTATGTGGATGACATTATCTTTGGAGGAAATGAGGCTATGTGTAAGAGATTTGTAGAAGAGATGTAGAAAGAGTTTGAAATGTCAATGTTTGGAGAGATGAATTTCTTTCTTGGTCTACAAATCAATAAAATAGATATTTAAGCATTTTCATTTCACAATGAAAGTATGTCAAAGAGATATTGAAAAAGTTTGGAATGGAACACTCCAAACCGGTATGTACTCCTATAGTTACAAGTTATAAGTTGAGAAAGAATGATGAATCACCTAAGGTTGATTAGAGAAAATATAGATCTATAATTGGTGGATTGCTATACATATCTGCTACTAGACCAGACATCATGCATGTAGTTTGTCTTGTGGCTAGATTTCAAGAAGATCCCAAAGAGTTACATGTTGTAGTAGTAAAAATTATATTCAATTACTTGAGAAGCACTCCAGATTATAGCTTATGATATCCAAAACATATTGTTTTCACATTAAGTTCTTAAACAGATGCAGATTGGGTTGGATGTGTTGATGACAAGAAAAGTACAAGTGGTGGTGCATTCTTTCTTGGATGCAAATTAGTATCATGGCTAAGTAAGAAGCAAGATTCAATTTCCTTATCTACTACAAAGGATAATTACATTGCAACAACATCTTGTTGCACACAAGTGTTGTGGATGAGACAAACATTGAAGGATATTAGAGTGGTGTATGATGAGCCTATCTCTATCTTTTGTGATAATACAGGTGCAATCAATATTTCAAATAATCTAGTGATGCATTCAAGGACAAAACATATTTCAATCAGATATCACTTTTTAAGAGAGAAGGTTTTGGAGAATGAAGTCAAGCTTGAGTATGTACCGGCAAAGGATCATATTGCATATATATTCACTAGGGCTCTTCCTAAGGATACTTTTGATTATCTCTAGGAGAAGTTGGGGGTTATTGCCCCTCCTTCCTTGAATTGGATACATATGGAGATGCATCAATCCAGTCTATAGATTCATTCTTTGTCTTGATTGGTGTTGGTGGACCTCTTAGGGGGAGTAGGTACTGACATTGTTGCAATATGGAGTGAGTGTTGTCATTGTGTAGTGGTTGATGAATTGGTTGGTGTGTACTCCTAAAGGGGAGTATTTAGAGTATTAAGAGTAGTAAAGTGAAAGAAAATATGTTGTAAATTAGTGGTGAGTAGTTTGTCTAAGGGGAAGCAGTAGCAAGTATCTTGGTTCAATGTCAAAGGGGGAGAACAATGCAAAATATTTTATCCTTTGCCATTGATGTCAAAGTGGGAGAGAGACACATGTGAAAAACATAAAGTATAAAGGGGAGAGAGAAACACGTGAAAAATATAAGGTATTAGGAAGAGAGAAAAATTTGTAGGTTTTTTCATGTTATGTCTTTGATGGTTTTTCACATCTTGTGTTGCCATCAATGACAAAGGGGGAGATTGTTGCAAGTATGAAGGTGTTGTCATTGATGTCAACAAGCTTGTGTTGTCATTGGTGTCAACTATATGTGTTGGGGGAGATTGTTGCAAATGGTATTGTCTATGCTTTGATTAGTTGCATTATGTTGTCATTAGTAAAGCTACTAGTACCAACCTTTGGTGTTGCTTTGATAAGATTCTAAATATGTTCAAGATGTCGAGGATATTGAGAAAATTGATAAAAAGAGGAAACATTGTGTTGTAGTGGTGTTTAGTGTTGCAGAGGTGTTATGGTTTTTCTATGCATTTCTTCTAGATTGAAGATCTTCTTATGTGGTTTGGATATGTTGGTTAGAGGTGTTCAAAGATGCTATATTTAGAATTTTTTGGTGATTGATCATTGTATAGAAGTTGTGTTCACCAATGTGTGAACTATGCATTACAGAGGTGTCTAGGAGAAATGTTTTTACTTTGAGTTTATCCACAATTGTGTTTTAGGACTTGCGGTTCTAAAGGAAGATTGATGGTGTTGGTCTCATGCCTATGTAAAGAGGACTCATGGTTTAGTTTTTCAGAAGTGGGTCTTTTGAGTTATTGTGTTTGGTAGTGTTGTCTGATGAACAAAATGTTTTCATTCTTTAGGTGAGATTTTTTGTGAAGGAGTTTGTTGGATTTCACTTGGGATGTTTTTGGATCGTGTTTAGGTGAAATTTGTTGTCTGAAAGTTTCAAATTGATCAAAGGAAGTGTGTACTTAAATGTTTAATAGTGTTTGCATGGGTAATGGTCAACCTGGTGTTTGCACTACATGCAAAGAATCTTTGAAGTTTATGGAAGTGTGTTGAGGCTTGTTAGGAAATATTTGGGTCCTAGCTAAGGATATATGTGGGTCACCTTCATTCCTATCCACTACGAAAATTTTTGGGTGCCGACATGGTTTGAATTTGCACGTTTCAGGTGCATAGCTGACCTTGGAGAAGTTTCGAGGATGGGGATGGTATAACTAAGTGGTTATTTTTTGGAGGATGAAAAGATAGATGTGCATGATGAGTATGATGCGAATATTAGTGTGGTAGAGTGTGAATTTGAGTAGAGCACTAGGAACTTCAAGGTGTTGGACTTTTGAATGCAGTGAGCAGAAGGTGTTTGCAACATTTCATACAAGGTTGCAAAGGTGTTGTAGCTATTATGGTGGATTGCCTATTGCACCAAGAAGTTGTTCTCTTTGTAACATTTATATTCTATCTTTTTTTTTTTTTGGTAGTGAGCCTTAGCTATGAGCCTTTCTAGACAATGTGTCATATTCTAGCAGTGAGCCCTTGTACCAGTTTTACAATTACTTATATTGTGAGCTAATCATCACCGTGATTTTTCCCTTATTGGGTTTTCCACGTAAATCTAGTGTTCTCTTGTGTATGGTGTTGTTTCAAGTTTTTGTTATCTACATTTCATGTTTAAACTTCACAACATAATAAGGGTTTAATGAACGCATGTGGATCTAATTATTGCTGAGGGTTTTGATATTTTAATTAGATACAACTAATTCATTGCCTCCCTCTCAGTTGTCTTGTTCATTAAAAAAAAAGTATCATATTGAATCACACGTTCATTCATCACATTTTCCATCAAAATATATATACAAAACATATTCATGTATTAAAGCATTTTAACTCATCAAAGTAACAATACAAATAGGTAATAACACAATGGGGTGTAACAGTGAAATAATACAAGATTTGGGATCTTGTTGCACAAAAGGTAATATACAGTAGAAGTGTTATTTTTAGAGAAACTAAGCCTTCTTCCATTATATTGCAGCTAGAACAAAGTAAACAATAAGATATTATTCAATTTCCTTCTACACCTAAGAAAGTTAAATAAAGGCCTATGGATAGACAAAAAGTTGAGGAGAGCTCATCTAGCTCAAAATCTTCAGAAAAGGAGGAAGAGCCTCCAACCCAGCTTGTTTGTAGGTCTACAAGGCATAGACAACCACTTGAAAGGTATTCACCTAATGATTGAAGATGTATTTTTTCTTTAAATAATGACATGAACAAAGCTCGACCGGTAGAATATGTATTAGGTATGAATGATGCAGAATCATGGAAGATTTCTATGAATGAAGAAATGACAACTTTAAAAGAGAATGATACACGAGATCTTGTACCAATTCCCAAAAGAAGAAAACCTATTGGTTGCAAATGGATGTTCAAGAAAAAGATTGGCTCAAATGGAGGTATTGATAAGTACAAAGCAAGGTTTGTTGCAAAAGGATACTCTCAAGTTGAGGGTGTTGATTATGGTGAGATATTTTCTCTTGTTACAAAAATGAAATCCATTAGATTTTTTCTTTTTATTACTGTTGCTTATGATTTAGAGGTTGAGAAGATTGATGTGAAAACTACTTTCCTTCATGGTGACTTGGAGGAGGATATTTATACGACACAGTCAAAGCACTATGTGGTGAAAGGAAAAATCAAATTGGTTTTTCTAAATTGAAGAAATCTTTGTATGGCTTAAAATAGAGTCCTAAGTGTGGCACCAAAAATTTGATACATGTGTTGAGTTTGGGATTTGAGTGTTCTACATCAAATCATTGTGTTTATTATAAAACCAATGGTGATCATTTCTTGTTTATTGCATTACATGTTGATGATATGTTATTTTTTGGTAAATGGAAAGGTATGATTTTAGAATTGAAATCTCAACTGGCTACTAAATTTGAAATGAAAGATCTTGGTGCAGCTAGGCACATTCTTGGGATGGAAATTAAAAAAGATAGAGTGAACAAAAAACTATGGATTAGCCAAAGTAAGTATGTCATTTCAATTTTACAAAGGTTTGACATGTAGGATTGTAGACCATTGTGTGTTCCTTTTTCCAACTGGAACAAAGTTATATATTTTAGATTGTCCAACATCCCCATCAGAGATGGAAGACATGTGCAAAGTTCCTTACCAGAGTGTAATTGGAAGTTTGATGTATGCTATGGTTTGTACTACATTAGACATTGCCCAAGCAATGCACCAGGAGTTCTTTCCAAATATATGTCTAATCTTGGTAGAGTTCATTGGGATAAAGTTAAAAGAGTCTTCAAATATTTGCGCGACACCTCAAAATATTCCTTGTGTTATCATAGTAATATGACTAAAGATGAGTTTTCCCTTGATAATCATGGTTATGTGGATTCAGATTGTTCAGGCGATGTTGATAGCAGGTGATCCACCAGTGCTTATGTGTTTACTTTAGTTAGTGGTGCAATTAGTTGAATGAGTAAGCAATAGGCCATGGTTAGTTTTTCCACTACTAAAGCTGAGTATATGATAGCTACTCATGCTTGTAAAGAAGTCATTTGGCTTAAGAGACTATGTTTAGATATTGGAATAAAAAAAGGTGTAGTGACAATTTATTGCCAATCAGAGTGCAATATGTCTAGCTAAGAACCCAACATTTTATGTCAAGACCAAGCACATTGATGTACAGTATCATTTTTTTAGAGATATGGTCAAAGATGTCAAGGCAAAGTTGCTTAAGATAAAGACTTTGATGAATGTTATCGATTCTTTAACTAATCTTGTAATCACAAAGAAGTTTAGATGGTGTTTGGAGTCTATGGGCCTTTTGGCCCCTAGCAATTAAGAGGTGATGTTTATACACCCTCCCATTTGTCTTGCAAGGTGTTCGACAAGTGGGAGATTTGTTAGGAAAATGTGTCTCAACCTTGCAATTGCATAAGGTTTACTATTGATAGATAAGTGTAGGGGGTGCGTAGCATGGGGGTACCCCCCGTGAGGGGTTCGAGGGGATCATTCCTCAATAGGGGGTTTGAGGGTCGCAGGCCCCAACAAGGACTTGAGGATAGTGCCCCCAAAAGCCAAATTTTATGTATATTTTATTATTGTAAATCTGGACCATTCATCATTAAGTCTCAGATCTGATGGTTGATATTTTGTTGGCTTGACTTGCTCTAGAAGACAACCCTATTTTATGAGGGTGTTTTATTATGACTATGTATTGTGATGTATTATGAGAGTAATATCAGTTGTGTTGCCTCTGGATCTCTAGTTGGTGATACTCCTATGAGAAGCTTGCTCTGCAAGTATACTGTAATCTTTATGATTTCTAAATAATATATTGGGCATCTTTTGGAGTGTGGGGTTTTTCTCCTGAAAGAGTTTTCCCACATAAATCGCCATGTTGTGGTATGCATGATATTTATGTTTATTTTTGTTTAAATTTTTGTAAGTGTTGTAAAGATTTGTAAAGGATATTCATGTTTATTTTTGTTTAAATTTATGTAAGTGTTGTAAAGATCTGTAAAGTTTTGCATTTTCCTTCTCTCAAGATTAGTCTAGGAATTTGTTTTGCTACAATAGCTTCCTTACATATATGTATTGAAGGGATTTTTTTTCAAGAGGTGGAACAGGTTGTGGTTTATTTGTAGAAAGAGGGATACCCACAAGTTTATTGTAACAAGCTTAAACCTAAAAAAATGGTCCTTGTCAAATCTTAAGAAGGCTTGGTGATAATTCCAATCTAATTGAGTCACCTGAACACATGTACGTTAGTCCTATTTTCAGTGTTGTAGACATTCATCCTTTTCAAGATGATGCTAAAAGTGTAGAAATTGTTGAAGTCAACTAAGTATTGGCTAAAACATTTATCCAAGAAAAAGAGGGAAGAAGTTGAAAAAATAATAGACACAAAGGTCATTAGCATGAAGGTTAAGGAGTATTTGATGCATCTCGTGAAATGGAAGGCCACTTGAACTCTTATAACTCTTGAGTGATAGAAGAAGAATTATGATACAACAAGAATAATGTTGTTGAACTAGGAGGTTTATTTATTTGTATTTTTTAACTAGGAGAGGATGATACTGTAGACATCCAAATTTGGACACTTAACTTATCCAAATTTATCACTTTTCGTCTAAACATCCTCTTATCCGAGTTAATTAAATAATATTACTATTATTTAATTAATATCTTTAATTCTACCAAATCCCTAAGGTATTTAATTAATAATTAAATACCTTACCCTCCTTAATCCTCTTTCATCAAATAAATTAAATAAATATTACATTTATTTAATTCCTCACATGTCATTTTCATCTAATCCTAATCTATTTCCTAATCCCTTCATTAAGGATGTGCACATGCCTAATCCTTGATTAGGATGTGTCACATCCTCTAACTTTTGCAAGTTGGCTTTTAATCCTAATTAGTCCCTAATTATCCTCTAATTACAGATTAATTAAGCCTAATCATTCTCCAAGGAATTTTTAATTCCTTTTTATTCTTCCTAGATTCCCCTCCTTTATATGTGAATTTTTAATTCATATTCCATTCTTCCAAGGCTTCTAGAACCTTGGACTTGTCACAATCTCCACATGTGACCAAGTCCCACCTTTTTGGAGCCCACCTTTTATCCTCTAGATCATCCTATGAGTGTGAATTTTTAATTCACATTTATATCCCCAACCACCTTTCCTTTTCCCATGTAGATTTTTGAGGAATTCCAAAATTCCTCAAATGTCTCTTTCACTCCCACTTGGGGACAAGAAATCCCTTTTTGTGGAAATCTCCTCACTCCCCAAGGTGCATGTCCTTTTTCCACCT